>JAVJIF010014047.1:0-104453 GCA_038442645.1 Agave tequilana
GTTAATTTATGTTGTCTGATTGTGACCTTGCATGATATGCTAATCATGCATGAGTCTGTTTGGTTGTCGTAATTGACTGTAATTCTTAAGTCGTAATTGGTGAGTCTTTTACAGTTGTAAATGAGTTACATGCATGTAAGTTTTACGACATTTGGCTGGTAATAAAATTGTATTGTATTTTACGGTGTTTTGTTGTCGTAACGTGTAAGTCGTAAGTAAAAAAGTTAACCCAAAATTAACTATTTGGTGATTTAAAAAGTTTTAATATTGCAAATAAATTCTAAAAGTGCTAAATATTAAAAATTAATATTAATATAAAAAATAATACAAATTTGTAAGACAATAAAATTAACTGTAAGTGGGCTGCAAGTGAGTGATAGTTGGGTTGCGTAAGTCTTTTACGAATTACGGTCCAAACAAACATCGCAGTTGTAATTGGGTTGTAAGTTACGAAATTTTACGACTTTTACGACGAAATAAACAGCCCCATGATATAAGTAAACATTCAAGTAATTAAATTCAAAACTAGACCCTTAATTACTGGGTAAATAAATAAATTATCTAATAATAAAAAATAGTAATCCAATAAAAAAAGAATTGCTCTAAGATTTAAAAAATATTAAACTAAAAAATTAAAAAACTTTAATCTATTAAAAAAATATTACTATAATAAAAAAACATTAATCTAATAATAAAAACTTTAATTTAATAGTAAAAAGAATAATTTAACAATTAAAACACAAAATAATTTAATAATTAAAAACATTAATTTAATAATAAAAATTAATCTAATTAAAAAATTAATTTAATAATCAAAAATTAATCTATTAGTTTAAAAAAACATTGCAAATGAGCCACAAAATTAACCGTTAAGCTTTGCAATTCAAATCTCAATCAAACAGGTGAAAAAAAAATCTAAATCTCAATCAAACAGGTGAAAAAATTTTACTGCAAGTGAGCTTCGCAATCCGACCCACTTACAGCAAACCAAACACCCAAGAAGAAAGCTTTCTCGTGACACTGAAGAGAGGTGATCGGATTTAGTGTTCTTCTTTCCCTCCTTTAACAGCCTTTTTTTTGTGTTGGAATGTCATGACTTGGCTCCCCCTCTCCCTTTTTGCTTTTTATTTTAACTTTTTTTTGGGCTGCTCCTCACTCTCTCTTTGCTTTTTGGTTGGTGAGGATGAGAACGCTTGGGGTTCTCCCAACTGCCATCCATAAGAAAAGTGGGACCCACTTCAGCCCTTTGCTTTTCTATGATAACTTACTTCTCAATCTTGTTCCCTTTTCTCCCCTCCCCCCCTTCAACAGTCATGATCGGGGTCATTTTTTGTCCAACAATAATGAGGGTGTTGCCCAACGAATGTGATCGACTGGTGATCTTGAGTTCGTTAAGAGCCCGCTCACTCACAGGTCATTATTTCGAGTCCCGTTAGTGACATATTTATAAAATATTTAATTCTGATCATCGTGACCACTGATCAGGATCCTTGGTTTGTTATTCAAGAATCGTCAATTGAATTCTAATGTGTAGTAATTTTCTAACAAAGAAATAATAATAACGAGGGTGTTAGTCATTTTAAGTACTGAGTTTTATTATCCACAGAATGGGAAGATCAGTAGTGATGTCAACCATAGGATGCAAGCCAGCTGGTTGAAATGGAGGAGTGCAACAGGAGTTTTATGCGACCGTAACATTCCGTTATGACTGAAGGAAAAGTTTTATCGGACTGCTATTAGACCAGCTTTATTATATGGCACAGAATATTGGGTTATAAAGAGATATCATGCCCAGAATATGAGTGTAACGGAGATGCGCATGCTTCATTGGATGTGTGGTAACACGATGAGAGATAAGGTGAGAAATGAGGATATTCGTACTAAAATAGACGTAGCCCCTACAAAAGAGAAGACGAGAGAAAACTGCCTCCAATGTTTTGATCATGTGTGACGTAGACCTACAGATGTGCCAGCCTGACTAGTAGAGCGTATCAAATTAGAACAAGTTAAAAGAGCGCTGGGGAGACTGAAGAAAACATGGATGGAGGTGATACGACAAGATATGAAAGCTAAAGGTCTTAATGAAGGCATATTGCTCGATAGGAATGAGTGGAGAAAGTTGATCCATGTGCTCAATCTGACGTAATTCTCTTTTGGTTCATGTAGCCTACCCCAAATACTTGGGACAAATGGCTTAGTTGTTGTTGTTGTTGGGGGTGTTAGTCATTCTGAACTTGTTAGATTAATAGGGGTGTGAGTCAATTTAACTCCGGTTTCAAAAAACCCAACCTCGGGAATCTAAATTCACTAAATATATATAACCAATGATATGTCGCTTCATATCTAGGTTCTCGGTGAATTCCCAAATTCCCTCCTTCCCCTACATTTCTAATTTCATCTAAATATTTAAAAAGTTAGTTGTGTTGCAGACACTTTTGTTGCACGCGGCTTGACCACAACCAATTGAGGAATCTCAAATCAGAGAGAAATGCAGCGAAAAGTACCCAAAAGATAAGAACAAGTAATGAGAGAGAAAGCAAACACAATATTTAGCGAGGTTCGGCAATTTGGCTACATCCTCGGGGCAAAGGAGAAAGAGATTAATTGATTCAACAATCAAGTACAAGTTTTTTCTTGCATACAATTATGAGGGCTCTACCCCTTTATTTATAACCAGAGAGTCCTATGATTTTAGGAAACTACAATTAGATTTGACTTTAATTCAGAAATGAAGTTTGAATCCGAACAGGAGAAGCAGCCGCCTGTCGGCCGACTGGGCGGTCGACTGACCCATCCCTTCGGCCAACCGATCGGTCGACCAAACCCAACAGAGAGTTTGACATGCCAGTCGGTCCGTCGTGTCGGTTGACCATTCTCCTTGCTACGGTCGACCGGGTGGTTAACCGAGCTACGCCTGTGCACGTTGTGCACACCGGTCGACTGGGTGGTCGGCCGGCCACTGTTCTGGCCCGCAATTCACTATGTTCTCGCTCCTTTTAGATTTCGATTTTTGTACTATTTCTTCCAATGAGTTTAAAAAACTCTACCATAACTTTTTATCTTCTTTCTCCCTACAATTCTCCACCTCGGTGAAGATTTCTCAAATCTGAGCCGAACTCATCACAGTAGCTGTCGACTCAAAAGTGGTTGCACCTGTGTGGCTGCCTATGTACCTTGCCAAGGGATCAAGTCATCCGTAGTTCATCCAAACGAACTCCACCGAGCTCAAGCAACTGGAAGGATATGGAGCAATTCTTTACAGTGTGTAAATTTTACTCCCGAAATCACCTTGTTAAGCATATCAGCGGGATTCTCCTTTGTGTGAATCTTTAGTAACCCAATATCACCTTCATCAAGAATCTCCCGAACAAAGTAGAACCTGATGTCAATGTGCTTCGTCCTTGCATGATACACCTGGTTCTTCTCCAAATAAATAGCACTTATGTTATCATAGTTGATCTTCAACAGATCCTGATCGTTGTCCAAGTCATCGAGCAACCCTTGAAGCCATTTTATCTCCTTCATAGCCTCCATCATGGCCATGTACTCGGCCTCTGTAGTAGACAATGTAATGGTAACTTGTAGAATAGAGCGCCAACTCACTGGTACTTGGGACAATGTGAACACAAACCCCGTTGTAGACCGGCGTTTGTCAAGATCTCCTGCATAGTCGGAGTCAACATATCTGATACACTCTACTTACCCGTGAAATTCTTCTCGAATATCAAACCAACGTCTGTGGTACCCTTAATGTACCGTAGAACCCACTTTACTGCCTCTCAATGACCCTTACCAAGGTCATACATGTATCTGCTGATCATCGAGACAGCTTGTAACAAATCTGGCCTTGTACACACCATTGCATACATTAAACTACCAACTGTGTTAGCATACGGCATGCGAGTCATATACTCACGTTCTTCAACAGTAGTAGGAAATATGGTGACTTTTAACTTGAAATGAGGAGGCAATGGTGTACTTACAGATTTTGTATCACCGTCGATATTGAACCTCTGAAGTACCTTCTGCAAATACTCCTTCTGTGTTAAGCTAACCTTACCACCTCTTCGGTCTCGCTCAATCTTCATGCCTAGCATCTTCTTCGCTTCACCAAGATCCTTCATCTCGAACTCGGAAGACAATTCTTTTTTTAGTTTATCAATTGCGGATCTGCTTTTAGAAGTAATGAGCATATCATGTACATACAATAGTAGATTGTATAGATGTACTCTCCTCCGGGTAGTTTATTGTAATACACACATGGATTATAATGGCTGCGTGTGTACTATTTACCTCTTATGAAGCTGTCGAAACGCTTGTACCACTGCCTAGGAGATTGCTTCAATCCATACAGCGATTTTTTCAGCTTGCATACCATATTCTCTTTTTCTACAGTTTTGAACCTCATTGGCTGAGACATATAAATCTCATCAAGATCATTATGGAGAAAGGCGGTCTTCACATTGAGCTGGTCAAGGTCCAATTCATACTGTGCTACCAGCGCCAGCAAAATTCGAATCGACGAGTGCTTTACAACAGGGGAGAATACCTCCTTGTAGTCATACCCTCTTGTTGTGCATAACCTTTAGTTACCAACCTGGCTTTATAGCGTACAGTATCACCTTTGAGAGATGTAACGCCCCGATCCTGGCGGATACGGAGACATTACTGCTACTGCAACGTATATACGCAAGTCAGAAGTACCTTCACGTATATACGCTAAGCATCAGTACAGGCAAGAATCAGAGTACGGAAGCAAGTGGTGCATTATACATTCCAACACATGAGTACAATTACAGAGTTATCACCAGATGTGATAAATATTACAATAATATTACATCACCAGATAGGCGCAATTGCGGGAATACAAGGGATGTACAAGAATGAACAGCATAAAAGGCACTCACGAGTTTACTAAAGGAAAACTCGAGAGGCACACAGGGGGCCTGGAAGGATGTAGTTCTGAACAGTCTGCTGGAGATCCATGCTACCGCTGGCGCTACTCTGATCAGCAACAGGGAGAATCCACACGCTCCAAGCTCCAAAACCTGGACATGAGAATCCAGGGGAGTCAAATGATACTCCCCAGGCGAGTGGTGGTACAAAAGCCAAGTGGCGAGCCAGGATGAGCACAAGTGTATCGATAAAACCGAACCATAAACATGTATAGAAAACTGTGCCGTGAACAAGAGCATGTATAGGCAGGTGTGAACAGGTATAGCATGATAATCATAAAACTGGGATTCTGTTATAGAACCCGATGAAGGCATTTGTGACAAATCACACAACGGTCATAACAGGAGTGCATAGCAGGTATAAAGGGAGTCACAACAGGAATACATGGCTGGAATCATGACAGGGATAACAAGAGTCATAACAGGCATCACTCGATATCTCCTAAACTAATATAAAACCGATAAAAACCGATAAAACCGAGTAAAAACCGATTACGAGCAAAACCAATCGTAAACACTTAGGTTAGGCTCCATGAGACTAGTACATCGAAGGAATAATCCAAACAAGGAAACCCTCATCTATATACCTTTATCTCATGTCACCGTAATCCAAGCGCATACAATCCGAGTTACAAAACACAACACAACAGATTCACATAGTTTATTATTATTATTATTGGGGCCGCCTAAGTTCCAAGCTTCAGTATGTGTCCCATTCCACATACTTCCACTCACAACTTATATAGCCAGTTATTTGGAAACTGATTAAAGTTCGATGAATCATGTTCTGGATGGGCCCCGTACATGCCCGGGACAACGGTTCAGGAGTATCCGGTGCTGAGCCGGAACGTACCGCTAGGTACCGGGACTTATGGACGCCCGAACAGGAATAGAGTATCGCAGATCCCATAGAAATAGGCCTAGGGCGTGTGCATACCCGGCAGGAATAATCAGGAGTAGGGGTGCCAGTACACCCCACGGAATCCCTGGTGGCCGCCAGGAGATCCCCAAGTATTTGGCCACGCGTGACTCGATAGTGCCACCATGAACATGATTAATCAGGGCCCATCAGTTTCCCCCAAACCAGGTGCAAGTTGTTTATTATAACTTATCAATATTAACAGATTACGGGAATAACGGGTCATGACAGGAGATGGCCCTACAGATTCAAGAGGTGGCCCCCACAGATTCAAGAGGTGGCCCCCACCGGGTACGGTGTGGTACTTTGTTCCATGTGGCACTTTGTTCTGAGGGGATGGATTCTAGAGGTGGCCCCCACAGATTCAAGAGGTGGCCCCCACCGAATATGGTGTGGCACTTTGCTCTGTGTGGCACTTAGTTCCATTCAGGATAACAGGTCACTGTTCATAATACAGGATAACAGGTCACTGTACATAATACAGGATAACAGGTCAGGATTCCCGTAATTGTGATAATCACAAGTCAAATATTAATATAACAGGGGTTACATAACAAGCATAACAGGAGGCAGGTAGCCAATCATGTCAAGAGGTTGAAATTAGTCTGGTGGCAAGTCATGTCATAACAAGGGTCTTGCCAAGTGGTAACATGTCAAGTGCTAGATGATAACAAATCAGTTGTCAGGTGATATACATGTGTTAAAAGGTATCATGTAATGACAAGTAGTATAAACAGGAGACAGGCATTAGCATGTAGTAAAGCAGTAGCTGAGCACAACCAAGCGGAGCTGAGCAAGCTGGAATACAGGCAGCAAACAGGATTCATCCCTGGAGCGTCTGGCAAGGTTACCGGAACAACTCGGCTTGAAGTGCGAGTAGGAAATCCGGCAGCATCTCGCCTAGACGAATCTAGTGACAAAGCGCTGAACGCTGATCATGATGACCAGGCGAAGCCAAAGACCTGACGGTCCCAATCACTTCCCTTTCGGAACAGTGAGTGACCGGAGGCTGAACACCGAGAGACCTGCCGGCCCCAATCACCTCTCTTTCGAGACAGTGAGTGACCGGAGGCTGAACTGAGAACCTGACGGTCCCAATCACGTCTCTGACGAGATAGTGAGGAACCGGAGGCTGAAGCATGGAGAGACCTGCAGTGTTAGTACCACATGTTATAAAGCAGCAAGTACATCACAGGCATGGTATATGTACAGGAATGAAACTACCCTAGTACAAGCATTCGTCACAGAGCAATACATGTCCAGATACTGGCACTCGGCCATACACAAATACAGGGACTCAGCCCAATACATAATACATAAAATGGAATACATATCGACCCGACGAAGCGGGAAAACCCAAATGGAGGCGAGAGCGAGAACACTCGCCTAAATCACCGGAAAGCCGAAAAGTCTGGAATCCATGGAACTTGCGCACGCGCCATAAATATAATAATATATATATATATATATGGGAGAGGAGGAGATACAGGGAGACGCGGGTTTGACAGTGGGACGCGAGGGTCGCAGACGCGACGATCACAGACGCGAGGGTCGCGTCGCGGGATCAGCAAACGCAGGAATCACAGACGCGGGGTTCGCGTCGCGAGGGAGCCACAACGCGGGGTTAGCAGACGCGGGGTTCGCGTCGCAGAGATGCCTCAAACGCGAGACCTGCGTTCAAGTCAGGGCATGAGAATGCAGACGCAAGGATAAACTCCGCGTCACGCCAACAAGGACAGAACACAGACGCGGGCACTTAGCTTCGCGTCATGACCATACAGAAACGCGCGGAGCGCGTCAAGGGGTTGCCCAGACGCGGGGTTGAGATCCGCGTCAGGAAACAAACAGAGAGAAGGAAAGGTGATTCCATTGCTGTGCTCGACGAAGGGAAGTTCGGCCCCAATCCAAAAGGAGTGGCCGGCCCTTGAGGAGATGGAGTGATGGTGGTTTGTGGAGGATTTTGATGGTGGTGGTATTTTTGGAGAAGGTAAAGGAGAAGGTGGAAGCTTTGGAGTTTGTGGTGGTTTCCATGGAGATGAAGGAGGAAGAAGATGAAGGTAAGGAGTTGGAGGAGTTGTAGTGGTGGTTGTTGTGGTGGAGATGAAGGAGGAGTTGGTGGAGGTTAAGGCTTTGGTGAAGAGAAAGAAGAAAAATGAAGTGAAATGGAGAAGGAAAGGTATTTATAGGATTTGAGTTTGTAAAGTGATGCAAATAAATAAAGGAGAGGGGGTTTTTGCAAAATGGGGAGATGAGGTGACTCTCTTGGCCACTTGGCTTGTTGTGATGATGAGAGAGGAGTGGGGTGTCTTGGAAATGACAATTTGGAAAGGAAGCATTTAATGAAGAGAGAGAAGGGAGGGTAAAATGATGATGCACTCCATATAAGACAAAAAGCAACCAAGGGAAGAGTCATGCGTTTCTCCCTTACAAAACGCAGCACACAACTTGCGTTTAAGCCAAATGGCTAAACGCGGGAATTAAAGTGGCGTTTAGGGAAAAGCCAAAAGCTGCGTTTTCAACAGAGGAGAGAGAAAGTCATGATAATTGATGGGATTTGATCTGAAGTGCATTAAATGCGGAATGGAGAGGACCTTCACAATAAATGCAAGATCCCAGGTTGGTGAGATCTGCGTTTGAGGAAGGAGAGAGAAAATGGGAAAAGACAAAGTGGAATATATGGAACAATCTCCTCGGTAACTGGGAAAACACCGGAAAGGCCCAAAAATAAAGTAATCCGGAAAGTCTCCCAAAAATTCTCAAAAATCATAAATATTATAAAATGATTTTTGGTGAAATCGGTTTTTAAAGATTCAATCTCATTTTCAAGATAAAAATCATAAGGTCAATCGTCAATCTCGGTATACGCCGGATTGGCCGGGTTTTCAATAATTTCAGAAAATTCTTAGAAAAAGTATTTAGATGGGAAATATGATTTTAAGAAATAATGTCTAAAGGCACTTTTGATAATTCCAAACCGTTTGTAAATTAAAAATCCAGGAATCGGTCAACGATACTGGCCGATACCGGTTTTGAAGATTTTCAGCTTAATCCAGGAAAATTCCAGAAAATCACATAAAACCTAGAATATTGGAAAACGACATTTAAAACTAAAATCGATCAAATTGGAATACCAGAATGTCCAAACCGAGCAATACTCTGGGATCGGGCCTTCGGTTCAGACTAAGGTTGACTCCGAATCCACGAATCCAAATCCAAGACAAAACAATCATATAAAGAATTCATAATACAAAAAAAATACAAGAAGTAAATCGAAAAATACGGCCGAAAAATCTGAATACGCAACTAAGTACGTATTCCGGGAGCGGGTGTTACATTCCATCCACCTTACAAAAATTGCGTCCTCGCAATTTCGATAAGGGGTAAAATGAACACAAAGGGGACAAGGGTGGAATTATACCAATTAAGATATGAAGCACTATAGGTAGGGCCCCAAGTTGACTGATCAATAGTCAGATTATAGACGTTCTCTGCATTTCTGACTGTATAAATCTCTGAACGATGCCGAATAATACTGACTGATTCCACAGCTTTGCAATAGAATTCCCGCTGTACTGCATACTTAATGTCGCTCTGAGAATAAGCCAGAATACTGAGGATAAGAAAACCTGATAATACCGAGCATAATAAAGAAGACCGATAATTAAGAATTCCGAACACCAGGCATCGATCACTCTGGAAGATATAACCGAGAATATAGAATACCGAGATATAGAATACCCGAGCTTCCTAGAGTTGGCCGAAGAGATCATATAATAGCTTCATCCAGAACCAGCCACTACCTCTCTAGTCTATTCATATCTTAAATTGATATAAAGGCTACGAAAAACCAAAACAGGGTAAGGATGGAAGGGATTAGGAATCAAAGGAAAGATGATCAAGAAAAATAGATAACTCTGTACTTGTAGTTGGAAAGTATAACCAGGACTCATGCATTCCAGTTGCAAATTGCTTTACCATTAATTTGCCATCTGGACGTACTGAGGAAGTAAGAGCCTAAGCTCTGATACCAACCTGTAACGCCCCGATCCTGGCGGATACGGAGACATTACTGCAACGTATATACGCAAGTCAGAAGTACCTTCACGTATATACGCTAAGCATCAGTACAGGCAAGAATCAGAGTACGGAAGCAAGTGGTGCATTATACATTCCAACACATGAGTACAATTACAGAGTTATCACCAGATGTGATAAATATTACAATAATATTACATCACCAGATAGGCGCAATTGCGGGAATACAAGGGATGTACAAGAATGAACAGCATAAAAGGCACTCACGAGTTTACTAAAGGAAAACTCGAGAGGCACACAGGGGGCCTGGAAGGATGTAGTTCTGAACAGTCTGCTGGAGATCCATGCTACCGCTGCGCTACTCTGATCAGCAACAGGGAGAATCCACACGCTCCAAGCTCCAAAACCTGAACATGAGAATCCAGGGGAGTCAAATGATACTCCCCAGGCGAGTGGTGGTACAAAAGCCAAGTGGCGAGCCAGGATGAGCACAAGTGTATCGATAAAACCGAACCATAAACATGTATAGAAAACTGTGCCGTGAACAAGAGCATGTATAGGCAGGTGTGAACAGGTATAGCATGATAATCATAAAACTGGGATTCTGTTATAGAACCCGATGAAGGCATTTGTGACAAATCACACAACGGTCATAACAGGAGTGCATAGCAGGTATAAAGGGAGTCACAACAGGAATACATGGCTGGAATCATGACAGGGATAACAAGAGTCATAACAGGCATCACTCGATATCTCCTAAACTAATATAAAACCGATAAAAACCGATAAAACCGAGTAAAACCGATTACGAGCAAAACCAATCGTAAACACTTAGGTTAGGCTCCATGAGACTAGTACATCGAAGGAATAATCCAAACAAGGAAACCCTCATCTATATACCTTTATCTCATGTCACCGTAATCCAAGCGCATACAATCCGAGTTACAAAACAACACAACAGATTCACATAGTTTATTATTATTATTATTGGGGCCGCCTAAGTTCCAAGCTTCAGTATGTGTCCCATTCCACATACTTCCACTCACAACTTATATAGCCAGTTATTTGGAAACTGATTAAAGTTCGATGAATCATGTTCTGGATGGGCCCCGTACATGCCCGGGACAACGGTTCAGGAGTATCCGGTGCTGAGCCGGAACGTACCGCTAGGTACCGGGACTTATGGACGCCCGAACAGGAATAGAGTATCGCAGATCCCATAGAAATAGGCCTAGGGCGTGTGCATACCCGGCAGGAATAATCAGGAGTAGGGGTGCCAGTACACCCCACGGAATCCCTGGTGGCCGCCAGGAGATCCCCAAGTATTTGGCCACGCGTGACTCGATAGTGCCACCATGAACATGATTAATCAGGGCCCATCAGTTTCCCCCAAACCAGGTGCAAGTTGTTTATTATAACTTATCAATATTAACAGATTACGGGAATAACGGGTCATGACAGGAGATGGCCCTACAGATTCAAGAGGTGGCCCCCACAGATTCAAGAGGTGGCCCCCACCGGGTACGGTGTGGTACTTTGTTCCATGTGGCACTTTGTTCTGAGGGGATGGATTCTAGAGGTGGCCCCCACAGATTCAAGAGGTGGCCCCCACCGAATATGGTGTGGCACTTTGCTCTGTGTGGCACTTAGTTCCATTCAGGATAACAGGTCACTGTTCATAATACAGGATAACAGGTCACTGTACATAATACAGGATAACAGGTCAGGATTCCCGTAATTGTGATAATCACAAGTCAAATATTAATATAACAGGGGTTACATAACAAGCATAACAGGAGGCAGGTAGCCAATCATGTCAAGAGGTTGAAATTAGTCTGGTGGCAAGTCATGTCATAACAAGGGTCTTGCCAAGTGGTAACATGTCAAGTGCTAGATGATAACAAATCAGTTGTCAGGTGATATACATGTGTTAAAAGGTATCATGTAATGACAAGTAGTATAAACAGGAGACAGACATTAGCATGTAGTAAAGCAGTAGCTGAGCACAACCAAGCGGAGCTGAGCAAGCTGGAATACAGGCAGCAAACAGGATTCATCCCTGGAGCGTCTGGCAAGGTTACCGGAACAACTCGGCTTGAAGTGCGAGTAGGAAATCCGGCAGCATCTCGCCTAGACGAATCTAGTGACAAAGCGCTGAACGCTGATCATGATGACCAGGCGAAGCCAAAGACCTGACGGTCCCAATCACTTCCCTTTCGGAACAGTGAGTGACCGGAGGCTGAACACCGAGAGACCTGCCGGCCCCAATCACCTCTCTTTCGAGACAGTGAGTGACCGGAGGCTGAACTGAGAACCTGACGGTCCCAATCACGTCTCTGACGAGATAGTGAGGAACCGGAGGCTGAAGCATGGAGAGACCTGCAGTGTTAGTACCACATGTTATAAAGCAGCAAGTACATCACAGGCATGGTATATGTACAGGAATGAAACTACCCTAGTACAAGCATTCGTCACAGAGCAATACATGTCCAGATACTGGCACTCGGCCATACACAAATACAGGGACTCAGCCCAATACATAATACATGAAATGGAATACATATCGACCCGACGAAGCGGGAAAACCCAAATGGAGGCGAGAGCGAGAACACTCGCCTAAATCACCGGAAAGCCGAAAAGTCTGGAATCCATGGAACTTGCGCACGCGCCATAAATATAATAATATATATATATATGGGAGAGGAGGAGATACAGGGAGACGCGGGTTTGACAGTGGGACGCGAGGGTCGCAGACGCGACGATCACAGACGCGAGGGTCGCGTCGCGGGATCAGCAAACGCAGGAATCACAGACGCGGGGTTCGCGTCGCGAGGGAGCCACAACGCGGGGTTAGCAGACGCGGGGTTCGCGTCGCAGAGATGCCTCAAACGCGAGACCTGCGTTCAAGTCAGGGCATGAGAATGCAGACGCAAGGATAAACTCCGCGTCACGCCAACAAGGACAGAACACAGACGCGGGCACTTAGCTTCGCGTCATGACCATACAGAAACGCGCGGAGCGCGTCAAGGGGTTGCCCAGACGCGGGGTTGAGATCCGCGTCAGGAAACAAACAGAGAGAAGGAAAGGTGATTCCATTGCTGTGCTCGACGAAGGGAAGTTCGGCCCCAATCCAAAAGGAGTGGCCGGCCCTTGAGGAGATGGAGTGATGGTGGTTTGTGGAGGATTTTGATGGTGGTGGTATTTTTGGAGAAGGTAAAGGAGAAGGTGGAAGCTTTGGAGTTTGTGGTGGTTTCCATGGAGATGAAGGAGGAAGAAGATGAAGGTAAGGAGTTGGAGGAGTTGTAGTGGTGGTTGTTGTGGTGGAGATGAAGGAGGAGTTGGTGGAGGTTAAGGCTTTGGTGAAGAGAAAGAAGAAAAATGAAGTGAAATGGAGAAGGAAAGGTATTTATAGGATTTGAGTTTGTAAAGTGATGCAAATAAATAAAGGAGAGGGGGTTTTTGCAAAATGGGGAGATGAGGTGACTCTCTTGGCCACTTGGCTTGTTGTGATGATGAGAGAGGAGTGGGGTGTCTTGGAAATGACAATTTGGAAAGGAAGCATTTAATGAAGAGAGAGAAGGGAGGGTAAAATGATGATGCACTCCATATAAGACAAAAAGCAACCAAGGGAAGAGTCATGCGTTTCTCCCTTACAAAACGCAGCACACAACTTGCGTTTAAGCCAAATGGCTAAACGCGGGAATTAAAGTGGCGTTTAGGGAAAAGCCAAAAGCTGCGTTTTCAACAGAGGAGAGAGAAAGTCATGATAATTGATGGGATTTGATCTGAAGTGCATTAAATGCGGAATGGAGAGGACCTTCACAATAAATGCAAGATCCCAGGTTGGTGAGATCTGCGTTTGAGGAAGGAGAGAGAAAATGGGAAAAGACAAAGTGAAATATATGGAACAATCTCCTCGGTAACTGGGAAAACACCGGAAAGGCCCAAAAATAAAGTAATCCGGAAAGTCTCCCAAAAATTCTCAAAAATCATAAATATTATAAAATGATTTTTGGTGAAATCGGTTTTCAAAGATTCAATCTCATTTTCAAGATAAAAATCATAAGGTCAATCGTCAATCTCGGTATACGCCGGATTGGCCGGGTTTTCAATAATTTCAGAAAATTCTTAGAAAAAGTATTTAGATGGGAAATATGATTTTAAGAAATAATGTCTAAAGGCACTTTTGGTAATTCCAAACCGTTTGTAAATTAAAAATCCAGGAATCGGTCAACGATACTGGCCGATACCGGTTTTGAAGATTTTCAGCTTAATCCAGGAAAATTCCAGAAAATCACATAAAACCTAGAATATTGGAAAACGACATTTAAAACTAAAATCGATCAAATCGGAATACCAGAATGTCCAAACCGAGCAATACTCTGGGATCGGGCCTTCGGTTCAGACTAAGGTTGACTCCGAATCCACGAATCCAAATCCAAGACAAAACAATCATATAAAGAATTCATAATACAAAAAAAATATAAGAAGTAAATCGAAAAATACGGCCGAAAAATCTGAATACGCAACTAAGTACGTATTCCGGGAGCGGGGTGTTACAAGAGATCCTTATTTCTTTGCATATACCCACTTACAGCCAATTGCCTTCTTTCCCTTGGACAACTTTGTCAGTTCCCAAGTGTTATTCTTGTGTAGAAAACTCATCTTTTCTTCCATGGCATCGTTTCACATCATGGACTCTGAACTGATTTCAGCTTCCATATATGTAGATGGGATCACCTCTTCAACGACTGGGAGAGCGTAGGCCACAATCATATTTGTAGTGAGCCAATTAGGCTTACGTGGATTTCTTCTCGCTCTTCCAACTGCAATGGATTCATAGACATCACCCATAGCCAGTCCCTGTTCCTCATCATCATCAGCATCCTGCTCGGTTACATGATCACTATCCTGTGTCACCGGGGTATGATTTCCAAAGATGCTAACATTTCTAGAGACGGTGAAGTAGCATCACTCTCCACCTGATGTGACACCCATTTGGTCTTCTCACTCTCCACCTGCTGAGAGATTGTAGCCTTCAACATTGAAACCCCATCGAACATGACATCTCTGCTGAGTTAAAATTTCATGTCCTTAGGATCTCAAATTTTGTAGCATTTTATTCCTCTCTTGAATCCTATGAACACTCCTTTCTTCGCTCTTGGGTCTGTCTTCCTTAGTATGGTAGTAGGTCGGACATCTAAATACCCTTAGTGAATCATAATCCTAAGCAGCTTTCCCTGACCAAACCTCCAGAGGTGTTTTACCTCCTATTGCAGACGAAGGCAACCTGTTGACGAGATAGAAAGCATATGTCAAAGCCTCAGCCCAAAAGCTCTTTGGTAATCTGGCATTGGATAACATACATTAGACCTTCTCTAGGAAAATCTTGTTCATCCTTTCTGCTACCCCTTTTGTTGCAGTGTTTCTCTTACTGTGACGTGCCTGTTTATGCCTTCATCACGACATAGGTTTAGTAAAGGATCAGACTTACACTCACCTCCGTAATCTGACCGGAGGATCTTGATCTTCCTTCCTGTGCTTTTCTCCAAATTCTTTTTCCACTCCAAAAATAATTTTAGGACTTCCCTTTTGTGCTTCATAGTATATACCCAACATCGCCTAGAATAATCATCAATGAAAGTCACAAAGTAGTGGTTACCTCTAATAGATGTCATCTTGGTAGGTTCCCAAACATCGGTGTGATATAATTCAGAATCCCCTCGGTGCAGTGAGTCGCTGTGCTGAATTTCACCTTGGTCTTCTTTTCGATGACGTAATGTTCACAAAATTTTAATTTGTAGGTTCTGATACCTTTCAATAGACCTTACTTTGCAAAAGCTTGCAACGACTTTTCACCTGCATGTCCGAGCCTCATATGCCAGAGCCTGATAGAATCATCATCTGAATCTGTAGAAGTCGCCACCTGACCTGTCACTGTACTACCCTTTAAGTAGTAGAGATTATTTCGGCGGACGCCCTTCAAAACCACCATTGAGCTTTTGGTCATCTTGAGAACGCCATCTTTAATAGATAGCTCAAGACCCAATGTTTTCAAAGCACCAACGGAGATAAGATTCCTCTTAAGTTGAGATACATACCTCACTTCCTTCAATTCCCGTACTATCCCATCGAACATCTTGATCTGAAGTGTACCTATGCCTTCCATGTTACATAAGCGATAATCATCCATGAAAATAGAACATCATCTAGCTTTTCAAAGCTAGAAAATCAATCCATGTTTGGGCACACATGATAGGTAGCTCCAATATCTAACATCCACTCAGAATCTCATGAGTAACCAACGTAAGAGTAATGACAAAGAAAGAGAATACCAATGAGTCTGAGTCCGATCCACCTGCCTGTGAAGTACCGGCTTGAGTGCTAACCACATGTGCGAGGTTTGCCTCGGTCTTCGACTCCTTCTTATCTTTGGCCTTGGACAATCAACCTTCCAGTACCCTAACTATTTGCAGAAAGCGCACTGATTCTTCTTCAGATCTCTGAAACCTGGCCTACACTTCAATCTCCCACGATCATCTTTGCCCTTCCTATTGGAACTCCTGCCTCTTACCGACAATACCTCTGTTGATGTACTCTCAAAAGAAGACAGTCTATCCTGCCTCCTTACTTCATAATTACAAGAGAAGCCGACACTTCATTGTAGTTAAGTGTTTGTCTACCATTGATCAAAGTTAGAGTAAAGATCTCATACTCTTCATCAGGAAGAAAATTCGTAGAATCGCCGCTTTATTCTCTTCATCGATCTTGACATCCACATTAACTAAGTCTGTAAGAAAGTTGGTGTAGTTGTTCATGTGTTCATCAATGAAGAGTCCTCTCTTCATCTGGAAGCGATAAAGCCTCTTCTTCAACTGCAACTGCGACTCAATACTTTTCGTCAGATATTTCTTCTCTAGGATCTCTCACAACTGCCTTGCAGATGTTTCATGTAACATATGATATTTGATGTCTTGTATCAAGAAAGACCTGATCAGACCATATGCCTTTCGATTCATCTTGTCCCAATCCTCTTCAGAAGTAGCCTTGCGCTTTTTCTCCAACCATAGAGTGTCTTCGAGGTTTGATGCCGTCAATGCATCCATCACCTCATATCTCCACATACCAAAGTTGTTCTCGCCATCGAACTTCACCACATCAATCTTTAATGAATGTAGGTTCATAAATTTCACCGTAGATGTATTCTCCAGCCATCTTCTCAATAGATCCCTCAAAGTAATGCGGAAAAACAAACGGAGTTAGATCAAAAAACTAGATAAAGATAGGATCTTTACCTCAATGTGAAACCCTAGGAAAGTTTCCGAAATGATCTACTCCACCAAATTTGATTCCTTGAGCAATCCAAACACTGTTCTGAGATCGTCACACGATCCCACTAACAGTCCCAATGCTGCTCCGAGATCGATACATAATCTCCGCCAAACAGCAACCAATGCTCTTGGAATCGACACACGATCCGATGAAGAACATGGGATGCTCTGATACCACTTGTTGCGCACGCCTTGACAATAATCAATTGAGGAATCCCTAATTAGAGAGAGGTGCAGCGAGAAAGTACCCAAAAGACAAGAACAAGTAACGAGAGATAAAGCAAACACAATATTTAACGAGATTCGGCAATTTGCTTACGTCCTCGGGACAACGGAGGGAGAGATTTATTGATTCAACAATCAAGTATAAAATTTTTCTTGCATACAATTCATGAGGGCTCTACGCTTTTCTTTATAGTTAGAGAGTCCCATGATTTTAGGAAATCATAATTGGAGTCGACTTCAATTCAGAAACGAAGTCTGAATCCGAATAAGAGAAGCAGTCGCTGTACGCGTCGGAAAAGATCATAATTGTAAAATTCTTTTGATTGAATAGAATATTACAACGGATACAATCCGATTACAAAAGAGAGGGAATCTCAGGGTTGATTCTCCCCTTTGTTTAAAGCTGGGTTCTTCATGTGACGGTGGAGAGTGAGTCTTGTTCTCCGTTGACCGGCCGAACATCAAGTGTCTCTTGTGGATCCTCTCTTTGGATCTACTGTGGAGTAGCACAACTCCTATCAGTAATGGAATCTCAAAGAGATTTAAAGAACTTGAACTTAGCAAGTTAACAAAAAGAGTTGAACTCTTCTCAGGCTACAAGAACTTCGAGGCCGAACTCTGCTGAGGTAGCTCTCCTCCTATGCTCATGGTTTCTTGGATTCCTCTATCGGGACTCTCCTTTTCAGCCTTTTTAGAAGAGGTCCCCTCAGAGCCTCTTTTAGAAGAGGTCCCCTCCCCCCCGGGGTCCTTCGAGAGGTCTCCTTCTAACACCCCCCCTTTCCGTCCTCTAGCTATTCGTAGCTATTTATAGAGGAATTAGGGTGTAACTAACCCCTTAAATCTCTCCATAATGAGAAGGGGTGTAACCAACTCCATAAATCTCTCCATAATGGAAAGTTATTCCCTATTATGTGGAGAGAAAATGGGGTGTAACTGACCAAGTTCGTGGCTGTCAGTTATAGCAGAAATGTGGGTCTCGCGCTGGACGCGGACCTCGCTCTGATGTTGAGACGCGGAGCTCACAGGCTCGCGTCTGTGTTGGAACGTGGAGCTGCTCAGGCTTGCGTTTGAGTTGAAACGCGGAGCTGGATGAGGTCCGTGTTTGATAAAGGACGCGAGGTCCACATCTGGCGACCTCCGCGTCTGAGAAAGGACGCGAGGTCCGCGTTTGGCGAGGTCCGCGTCTGACAAAGGACGCGAGGTCCGCGTCTGGCGACTTCCGCGTCTGACATTGGAACGCAAGGTCTGCGTCTGACGACCTCCGCATCTGGGAGGTCCGCGTCTGAGGCTGGAAGTAATCTCCGCATCTGGGAGGTTCGCGTCTGAGGCTCTGTCTTAAGTAATTTTTTTTTGATAGCCTACAGCCGCCTGTCGGCGACCGAACCCAACAGAGAGTTGAGCATGCCAGTCGGTCGAGGCCGGTCGACCGAGCTACACCTATGCACGTTGTGCACACCGGTCGACCGGGCAGTCGGCCAGCCACTGTTCTGACCTGCAATTCGCTACGTTCTCGCTCCTTTTGGATTCCGATCTCTGCACTATTTCTTTCATTGAGTTAAAAACTCTACCATAGTTTTTTATCTCCTCTCTCCCTACAACTTTGAAACTATGTTTTTCTTTTTTTGTTCATATCTAACTCATTAGGAACTTATTCGCATTTTCTTTATTTCTACACTCGCCATACAATTCTCGTCAGTTAAAAGACACTTTGAAATCTCACTATTTTACTTTTTTTGTGGGGTGGGGTGGGGGGAAACTGTTTTTGTAATCTAACTCACTAAAAATTTGTCTTATTTTCTTCACTTTCAAGCTTCACTCACCACGATCGCCATCGTTGTTGCTGCCATTATTGTCAAATCACTGTTACCACCATTGCTGTAGTTTCCTCCATCGTTGACACTGCCACCACTGCCAACAAACGCATGCTCATCGCTGTTCTTACCCCACTGTCATCATCTCTATCATTGCTAAGACTACCACCATTGCCAGCAGGCTGCACTGTGAGCATCCCAACTAAGCTTGACTAGCCATTGCAGAGGGGACCTATGACTTAACATATGAAACCTACTAGTAGTTTGTGAATGCTATTTTGTTGATATCCGTGAGGCTTTGTTTGGCGAATAGAGTTAGGAATTAGAATTTAGTACTTTGAAAGAAGAGAATAAGAGTAGAAATTAGCTTCTTTTTTTTTTTTTTTTGGTTATTTGATTAGAATTAAATTTAACTAGAGCTAGGGTTGAGACAGAGAGAAAGAGAGATAAATTCCAACTTTTTTATGGAATTAGCAATTCTTGACTTTGAAGAATTGGGTGGATTTCGATGTGATTTTGAGAGTAGTTTTAAACTTAATTATGTCCATTATAACTTGCCAACTCTTGTCAGTTTTCGATTATTTGACAAGAATTAACTCAATTCTTGAGCTAACTCTTGTTGTCAAACAAGACACAACATCAGTTTTGTGGGGGGAGAGAGAGCAGTCGACGGCACTTCGGGTCCTAACAGTTTTTTAATACGTTTCTGACTTTGTTTTGATCCGATTTTAGATCTATTGGTTTCTTTTCTTCAGGGATTCTCTGACTATATATAAAAAGGTATTATCCCCATTGGTTGTATCTTGTAATTGTTCATTAATAAGATCTCTCTCTTCCCTTTTGTTTCGAGAACGTAAGCAAATTGCCGAATTGTCGAACCTCATTAAATTTATGTTCTCGCTTTCTTTCTCTTTGTTTGATTTTTTTCGTGCAATTGGTGGTTATTTTCTTGTGTGTTGCAACCCTCTGGTTGGTTCTTCCCAATAAGTTTCTTTCTACTCCACGAGAGCTTGTCTTCTCTTAGAAGAAAGATTAAAAAAAGAGGAGGAAGGAGCAAAATAGAATCCGTCGCGTGATGCAGTGCAGGACTCCAATCATGGGGCCATTGAGATCTACATGAATCAATGGCCAAATCCTGTTCTTTATCCCATGCAAGAGAAGCTTGTGGTGCACTGCAAGCCCCATAGATTGTTGTGGGCTTTGCTTTGAGAATGGGAACAATCCTTTTTAGTTCCCTCCCTTTTAGTGACACATGGGTCCAATAAATGGATGACTACTCAAACTCACTCAGAGAAGGGACGGGGAGTAAGCAAACACACCATGTTCATGGGACCATGGGTCAGGCCCTTCCAATCTGGTTGGTGCCCGTGGACCCTATAAGAAAAGACTTAGATGATGATGACGACGACAATAACATGACAAGAAAATTTTAAATATCTGAGATCTTTCGTAACTCAATTATATTATATTCTTTGTACTATTCAAAGAGAGAGACTACAGTGAGATGCAAATGCAGTTCATGAATCCCGACTATAAAATCTCCAAACTCCGAGTCCCACCAATACCCATGTCACACTAGCTCATAAAATGCCCCCATAAGTTCATCTTTTTTATAAATATATGCTTCTTGCTTTCTTAACAACAAATAAAATTGTCAAGTAAAATATTATAAAAAACACCTTTTTTTTTTTCTTTCTTTTTTTTTAATTTCACATCCTCAACCTCCAGATGATTTTACCTCTATTAGATGACAAGGAGAATTATCAAAGTATCCACAAAAGAACAAACATCTGTTGGCTTGCCATAATTATCATACCAACTCCATCAAGTCCCATCAAAAAAAGAGAGAAAAAATTGGGGAAAGGGAAGCTAAATAGATTATTTCACATCAACAGCCAGAACCAAATTCAGACCAGTGGGCAATAATAACTTAGAGCACAACAGTGCTTTTGGTAATGAAATTAAATCTTAAAGGAGTGGTGAGAGAGATAGAGAGAGTACATGCAGTGCCCCCAGGCTGCCACGTGTGCCACACTATATAAGAATCAGCATCTCACCTGCAGCACTAGAAAATAGAAATATAGAGCAAAGCAAACGTGTCTGCTTTCTTGCAACCACAGATTCTGTGGCTCTCTTCCAAAAAACGAGAAAAGATAGAAATTGGATTCTGTGGCTCTAATCACATCTCTTTGATTGGTTGTAAGCAAATCTAACACTCTTAACTCTGATTTAAGTATGCAAACTAATAGTTTATTGAAAAATAATATCTTTTCAGTTCGAATCTAACCCAAGAGTGAGAATTGTAGGGCCTACCCTCTAAATTACATAGGGCCCTCACGGGCCATAAAGCATTTAGTGAGATTTAAATTAGAAAGCTCGAGACAGAATAGCATCACTATTTATCAAATTAAATTCGAATTGTGAATCATTCAAGAACTATATTATATTTGAATATGATAATTCACACAAGGATCAAAGAGGAGCAAGTTTCTCTTACTTAATATGTTGTTTTACATATTTTTCTTCTTTACTAGATAATAGACTTGTGTAAACATAGTAAATAATTTTATATCAGTTAGAGCTAAAAAAAATTATATTAATCAAAGTAAATACTAATCAATAAAAATACTATCAGCTCGAAATAGACTTGCGTGCTTTGGAAAAGATATGAAGATGAATTATTTCTATTCAAATTCAATGTTAGGTCATTCAAATTGAACATCCACATTGTTAGAGTTGGGCCACACTATTAAAAAGACTTAAAAACAAAAACAAAAAATATCAAGTATTTTAAATATTTTTTACTTATTCATCTAGTAGGCAAAAAATGAATGACTGAAACAATGAGTAAGTTAGCTTAATGGTGTAAAATATTTGACACCTAAGAAAAATTAGTGTGCGGGGGTTTTTAAATGTTTAGATCATGATCAAATGATCGGATCGAGAACTTGTATATTTAAAGTCATAAATATAAATATTATGTTATTTTCAGCCGTTCGTTTTGTGTCTACTTGATACATGGATAAAAAAAAATTACAAAACACTTGATTTTAAAATTTTAGTTACTTTAAATAATGTAAATGAACTTCAACGAAATGAACCTTGTATTTAAATGCCACACCATTGAACTTGAGTGAAAAAAATTCATGTTCAAATTCTCCTAAAAGTAGCCAAGTCAGATCCAGTTCAGTCATCAGGCCCCATTGCCAGCCCTAGACACTCCACCAATATGTTCTTAGCACCACTTTAACACAGATGGTTTTGCTTGTTGTAACTGATAAGTAAAAGAGAATTGCATCAGGATCTCTTTGAAAGCTTAAACTTGCAGCAGTATCACTTTACAGTTGACCAAATAGTACCTGCTGCAAACATCACTTCCAGTTGACTAAACTTTGGTTTAATGTAGCAAGCACTAATTACTGCAATAAGTAATTATTAATCTTAGACAAAGAATTACACTTCAGCTCAGAGTTCGCAGTAAGACACCAGTTTCAAGTTCTTTAATTTTTTAGGTTTATCTACTTATAAATTCTATTTGATGATTGATAGAAATTTTTGGTAGTGATTTTTCTGATGGCAACCTTCCACCTTTTCTGGCACTTTTCACTCCCATGACTTTTTAATTGCAGCAGATAGACACCATTGTAGAGCCATCAGGAAATCAGTGCACAATAGACACTAAATTTTTTTTTTTCAAACCAACAAAATAAATTACAAAGTGTAAATAGATTCTGAGTATAAATTTATTTGTGGAGGCTCCCAATCAAGGTTCATATAATTTAAATATGAGCAAGGAAGTTAGATTTTGCAATAGTACAAGAGCTAGTAAGAATATCATGGATGCATGCATGAAAAATTTGGAGGTTGGCCAAGAGAAAATTGAATGTTGGAGATCAGACAGACTCCACTAATAATAAAGAACAAAAGATGTAGCATTTTCACCAAATCAGCAATAAACAATTGAGAAAGGTGAGAGCTATGGACTAAGCCGCGTGAGATGATTACCATATACTGGCTCCACTGGCAAAATGCAAGCTGCAAGTTGTGATATACATAATACAAAATAGAACATGGAGGACATTTAAATCAATTTTATTAGGTTGCAAGAGTCAGTAGTCCACTTTGTGACAAATGATTAAGATTTGATAAGCAGCAGAAAAATGATAAAAATGGATGAGTGACAGAGATAAAAAAATTTATTAAAATTGATTACATATTGTTTATTGCATGATTCTTCCTACTCTGAAAGATAATTAAAGGTGGAGAGGTTGTCCAGTTCTTTGACCTGCTATATCTAGCATGCAAAAAGAATTTAGAGGGATCAGTTGTTTAACTTAATATTTCTGAATATAGACAGCCAACCTAATTATGGGATAAAGTGTATCATGCCAAGATAAACAAAGGCCATTTGTGGTGCCATCTAAGACATGGATGGCCAACTAACAAATCTTTAATTCTGATGTTTGGACTTAATGATGGTCCTTTTCCCTTGTACTTATTTGAGGTGAGATTTTCTACACTGGACATGTATATAATTGAAATTAGTTTAATATGTAGGGCCTAAAGGGAAAACAATACAATAGCTTTATCTTTGTAAATACAATACACATGTAGGTATGCACCAACGTATATGTCTACTAATTCAAAAGGGGTGGATGCCCAAATGTTTTTAGTTTAAGATTCTGATTAGGCTCTGAAACCTATATCTGATGGTTCGTGATTATTATTATTATTATCAGCAACAGCAGTAGCAGCATCATCTTCCTCATCCTCATAGTACAACAAAAACTATGACACCTTATCATTGACTATAAGCATGCACTTCTACAGTTTCTACACCTTTTTTTTCATAAATCACTTCCATTATCACAACGATCATCCAAGATAATTTCTGTCAACAATTACCACGGCAGTATCTATTAAATTTTTACAATCAGCAGTTAACTGGACTTTGTGAATTAAAAGAGTTCAGGAGATGACAAACATGTTGCTTTCATCTCGTGTATGTATAAGTTAAATCACCTTGAATTGAACTGTACCAACACACATTTGGTGGAAGAAGTGCAGAAGCCTCTAGACATCACCTTTGAACCACTGATGATTGATTTATCAAAAGCAAGAAAGAACACACGCCAGTTTTGCCGTATTCGTAGCAAAAGTGAGAGGTCACATCATTCAATTAGCTGCATCCAGTATTCCATGTTCCCAGCATCAGAAAGTTACACTCTGCACAGATAGAATCCTGCAAGCAGTCATGTGCAACATTTAAACACTATGCTGGAATCAAACACTACACTGGCAAGATAATTGCAAATGATCAATTCTTTGAGCTCCCCTTAAGAGGGAAACAGAGAGGCCAAGAAAAAGCAATTGTCAAAGATTCAACACCGTGTTGCTCTGATAGCAGTAATTGAAAGATGACACCAGCGAGGCTTTCACGTATCGGTCAGGGAATTGTAGAACTGGGACTTAGCCTGAACAACTTAGACGGGTTGGTCTTCAAGGCAATTAAAGAAGTTGTCAATGAAGCAGCAGCAGCAAGAGCTGACGCTAAAAGCTACAGCCAACTGCATTTTTTGTGGGTCATATACTGGGGAAAGAAACAAAGGCACTTAATTCATGATGAAACTCTCTCGTGCCAGATTCATAAATTTCAGCAATAACTGGTTCATTGTTAGTCTGTGAAGCAGAATGAGGGGCCATGGCAGCGCCCACCACCCATGTGAGGGGAACAGACAAATGGGGCCTTGTTACCGGCTGACAAAAAAAAAAAAGCTGTGGTTTTTTGCTGCATTTTGTGGAGAAGCAAATAGTTTGAATCTGAGCATATAATTCCAATTCTTCATGAAGGTAATAGAAATGTGTGAAACATGAAATAATTAGTCAAGTCTATTTCTCTGGCTGTGAGATTTTTCTTCATCGTTAAAGTTAGAGTTGTGACTTATATAAGGGTACAACATGTGATATGGAATCATTAGAAGAAGAAAAAGGTGGGAAAGGCTCCAGAAAGCTCAAACCTGGAAAAAGGTGAAACGAACTAGTCACTTGCAATAGTAAAGGTTGAACTAGGCTGTCGACTGGCTCTGTCAAGAAAAATCAAACAGAAAACGGGAACAAAATTAATGACATGGCTGTTAGTTAATGAAGTGTCAACAATCAAGAAACAGGTTATAAGTACAATGGAACAATTTACTTCTTTTCTGGAGGTCCTACGAATGATGAGGATGGTATTTGAAACTAGAAGTAATAATGAGGTTTACCTTAGGTTGCAGGATCTTCCTACTTTCACTGAAGTACTGGTTAGGATGGTTGATCCCAGAATCACATGAAGTAGCATGGATTGCTTCGAATGTCAATGTGCATGCTAGCTGAAAATGATTAAATAAATAATTTGAATTAGTGATTGAAAGGAGCAGACGTAACAACCCAAGAGAGTATGGAAGGGGTTTAAATAATTTTACCTGGTAATGACGATTCCGAACTTTATCCATTACATCTTCCAGTGTGCGTCCCCCAATCCCTATTTTACCAAGAGCAGCTCTAAGATTTTCCTCACTGTCAACCAAAGGATTCGACGGGGGATAACGGTTAACAAAATCCAAAGTGCAGTTTAGTCCAAATCATTTCAAGCGATTTAGGAATTTGCAGCTCATGTTCAATAATGTAAGGCCAAAAAGGAAACATAATCACGAATATTTAGTAGCAATAAAGCACAAAAGAAACTCTGAAAACCATAAAGCAACATACATCAAATATCCTTGAAAAAGACCATCGAGCTCAAATTAATTCGTCAGTAATAGCAGAAGAGATAATAGAAAGACTACTAAAAGCATATTTGGATAGACTAATAAAAAAACCATGTAGTCCTAATCTTTTTCCAACGGATTCGGGAAACTCAATGAATTGGTTTGTTTGGCTGTCAATTTCTTACTAAAACCCTAAGGACTGCCATCCAAAAAGTGGTCCAATTCTTTGAATTAGAAAAAGAGGTCCTGATCTCTTTACTCTGATCCAAAGGATCTCTCTTGGCTGCAAAGTAATAATTGTGTAAATTTAATGATTTGTGATGGATTTAATATGGCATCCAAACAACTTCTTGGATTTTAACTCTAAAGGCTTACAACACTTTAGAAAACAGGTGCAGTCCAATGGTTTTTCACCCAACATGAAATCCAAAGGATTTTCACTCCAACAATCCAAACAAGTCAAAGCAAACTCAGAAAGAGAGATTGCAGCGAAGTAAAAATATGCAAAAGAAGCCCAAATATAAGGTGTTGAATGAAAAAGCCCAAGACGGGGTAAAATGATGGCCCTAAAGGAGGTTGAGGCAGGCCCAGAAGTAAATCAAGCAGATTTAATTGTGTAAAATTTAATGATTTGTGCTGGATTTAATATGGCATCTAAACAACTTCTTGGATTTTTAACTCTAAAGGCTTACTACACTTTAGAAAACAGGTGCAGTCCAATGGTTTTTCACCCAACATGAAATACAAAGGATTTTCACTCCAACTATCCAAACAAGTCAAAGCAAACTCAGAAAGAGAGATTGCAGCAAAGAAAAAATAAGCCCAAATATAAGGTGATGGATGAAAAAGCCCAAGAAAGGGTAAAATGAGGGCCCAAAAGGAGGTTGAGGCGGGCCCAGAATTAAATCAAGCAGATTTTAGTCTTTTCAGGTTGGACAAACTGAAAAGATAGAAGATAGGCCCAGTAAAGTGGGTGGTAATCGCATAAGAAGAATACCAAGTTTTTAAAAGGAGACTTGATGGGAAGGTAGGAAAAATTATAACTAAAAGTAACACATCTTGAAGCCTTTCGTCAATCATGCAGGATCAAGTATTGAATTCTTTCCACTGAAATGGGGAGGGAACTTCAAACCTCTCTGACGATACACCCGATAACTGTACAAATTTTTCAGGTCATAACACATCTATAATATGAACTTTCAGCCGATAATCAGATTGACAAGATACCTCACTGGACCTACTAACCCAAGTTTTTTTTTTTTTTTGGAGAAGGCACACAAAGAAATACAAGTACAAGCTCCAGTACCACCACAAAAGATACAAACCATGTGCCATAAGACTAACAATACAACATATGGACTGGTCATCAACATGCTGAGGGTACCCTATAGACCAAAAACCAAATAAGATGTAATGTAAAACTAATGAATTGAAAACATAACAGATGGAAACACATTGTGAATACACCAAACACATTTGACACATATCTCCTGCCAAGGTTTAAGTCCTAGGACACAATGCACGCTTAGAAGGATATCAACCAGTTTACTACATAGCTTGGAGAATGTCTCTTATACTACCAAAATAAAAACCAGCCATAAAAACTGTCACATAACATCCCTTCTTATTCTATGATGTCTGCAATCATGTATTGACTGCTCGGGTGTCACACTTCATATCAAAGAAACACGTTATTGTATCAATTGCATTCATATGACTTAAGTTTAACCAACCATGGAGTGATCATTTAATATATCATGGACAAATTGGCTAGATTTTGTACACCGAGATGCCTACTCTACTATGTCAGTCCTTTTTTGCTTTGAGGGATTAGAATCCTTTGAAGATTATGATGTAATGTCAGATATGTACTCGACCCAACAGTTGCATTAGTTAAAATATGACATGGTTCCCTCAATCCCTCTTTCTTTAGAACATGATAGTAAATAAACAAGGCCATAGGGTCATAGACAGAAATGTTGGGATGTCTTGAATCCTAACCCCAGTTTATTTTTCAGTTACCTACTGTTTTCGGACCTTTCGGGAGCTGAAGCTGAGCTGAGTGCAGCAAAGGGAAGCTTCATACATAGGAAAGGTCCCACACACATGATTTGGCACGTGGGTTGAGCAGGTTAGTCCGAGGGTTCGAGGGTGAAGCCCCCGACCTAAATTTTTTTGGTAATGATTCAGTTCTGTTTTTCACCGGTACTTGTTGAAGGGTATTTTGGGGATTTTTTGTATTGGGAAACAATTCTAGCATAAAGGGTTTGTTTCCAGTCATCAAGGATTCATATTCAATCTATGAGTTTTATCATCTGTGAGAGACAGTATTGAGATGTGCAGATCTCTTCTTTATTATGTACAGACAATTTCATTACTCTTTTTTTCTCATTTTACTAGTAACTTTGGGTAATTTACCATATACATAAAATAGTAATAGCCATGAACGTGACATATGTAAGTTTCCTAAGTAATAGTTCTTTATTATGCATCAGGTGTATTAAACACTTCTCCCATTAATTGATAAACCAGAATTCCACATAAAAACAAATGTAGAACAGAAATTTATAAGGCAGCTCAGTATCATTGAAAAAGGCTGCCTTGATATTGTAATAATATTAGCAATAATGGAGAAACTTTTAGTTCTATGAGACCGAATCCACCAAAATAATGTATATACGGTAAGCTAAACAAATTGGCATGAGGCTATACCTGAAATGTCTGTAAGGACAGCCATGGTGATCACCAACGCTAGGTGTGGAGGAGATAATCTTTTGACAGGAATAGGGTGTATAATCCTGAACCATATACAACAAGATAAATTAAAAGTTTTACCAAACTAATTCACATGTATGTCCAGGAAGGGCCTTACAGTCCTCTTTCCTTCTTTCCCATAGTTATGACGAATGCTGTATGCATATTCTTTGTCAAACCGCTCAGTGCCAACCTAGGCCAAAAACAATAGAGTAGATCAGCGCTTAGCATAGGTCATTGTTTACATAACACATAATACTGGTAGTTAAGGTGATACTTTTATAATACAATTGACAGATATTTTAAGGAATTTTATGTCTTATAAATAAGAATTCGAGTAATAGCTACTTTATGCTAAAATTCAGAAGAAAGCCATATCAAATACCAGAAGGGTTAAACAATCCACTATGCGGGTTTATTTATCAAAATCAAACAAAACAAAGTATGACTTGATAGTAAAACTGTGTGTAAATTATATGATGCTTTCTAAAGCATAACCATTATGCAACATTTTCATTATACAGTTTACAGAATTTAAAGTAATATGGTATTATTCCTTCTACCTATGTTGCATGGACATGACCACACCAACATAGATATAACACAAACATGCCAAAAATTCTTACAAATTAGCATGACACGTGTGTTGAACACGCACATGTGTCCGACATGACACGGCTCCACGATAAGAGTGTCTATGCTACATAGCTGTCTACTAGTTCACCCAGGTTCTAGCCTTCTAACTATCACAAAGGGCATTATTTGCTTAACTAGGTCTCGAATACAATTCTCACCAACCCCAAGAGCAATTTCCCTGATAACTGACCAGTCTGCGATGCAGGTGGACGCATATTCTTCTGGGATTACAAGGGTGCTCTAAAAGGCCTGGTACCCCCGACAGCACGAAAAACAAAGGAGGCAATAAGCATTTGTCTCCATTGGATGTCAACCTAACAACATCAACCTTCTGTTAGTCAGTGCCAAGGTCTTCCTAGAGTCTCCTATAAGCAAAAATTGGAACATATTTAGCCTAGGAACCTTTGGCAGGTAGAGATAGTTACTCATTCGTTATGAGGTTTAAGCTCAAGATGAGCACCATGGCATGATTAATCCACCTTACAGTCTATTTCACAGTATGCATTTCTTTGCAAAATCAGGCACAAATATTTACTGTTATCAGAGCAAGCGAAACCAGCATCCTTGGAAAGCCTATCAAGTCTTACTATAAGTTCAAGGGGCTTTTTTTTTTTTTTTTTTTTTTTTTTGGAACATTAGGCCATAGCCGGACTTTAAATATGGACTCCCCACAAGCCACTTCCACCTTTTTACTAATGAGCCAGGTCTGGGCTAAATCAGTAGAATTTGCGCAAACAATTGAAAACTGAGATGCCTCAAATTTACACTTACAGCAAAATGACAAATGTCATTAGTATGAACAGGCTATCATTTGACCCATCTGGTGCAGTATTTATATTGAAATGTAGAACAAGTGCAAGCTCACAATTCCAAATTGTAAATTTGACCTACAGTCAAATCATATGCCTGACTAGGATTAGTAAGTTCTGGAACAGCTAATATTAGGAATTCTAGTTCAATTAGAAAAGAGAACCCTGTTGTGAAGGATCTTTATAACTATTTTCAAACATGACAATCAATGAGTTTTGCGCTCTTGTTTCTGTTGAGTTCTTTTCTGTTTGTTTTATTTCTGACTAAGTTAGCTGAATTACTGTTAAAATCCCCTATCATTATTTAATCAAATGCAACCAAGAACCAAGCGTCCAACTTTCTCCTGGAGTACAAGAGCCTTGATGGAGATTTTGGCTGAAAATACAACCTTACTGCTATGAATAAACTTCTTAGAATCTATAAACAAATCTAGTTATATATTGTCTAATTGCACTGTCTAAGAATCCCATATTGATCTATATTGCATACTTCATCCACTTCTGGATAAAAGCAAGGATAAAACTATTAAAATGGCCCAATCATGAATGGTTTTTACACTTTAATTCTTCATTGTAATAAAAAAAGCCTTTGAACTTTGCAAATGAAACTTTTAACTTTCACGCCTATCTAGAACCTTGGCCTCTATGTTGTTGAAGCTTTATCTAATTCTTAACAAACTGATAAACCAACACTGCCATTGGATAAAATTTTAATTGATACAAACCAGTGATAATAATAACTGTTGATACAAAATGCATGAATGGAAAATAATGAATAACATCACCAAGTAAAATGCTTTTTAAGAGGTATCACAAAACAATAAACCTTTTGTGAGAATTCAGCTTTCCAGAAAGCAAGAGCATCCTCCAATTTCAGGCCAACGCCCTGAAGAGGAAAACAGATTTTGAAAGAGGTTAGAACATAATAACAGGCTCGTATAAGTATTTCAGAAATCTAAAACAGCACAGATCATTAAAATATTACTATTCCACCCCCCCCCCCACCCCCCCCCCCACCCCCCCAATCAGAGTGGTGAGTAACACCTACAGCCATTTTAGACCTTAATCGCCACATATAATAATTCTATCCATCCTTTTAGTGACTTTATAAAGTTTAATCAGCAGAAAACTGTTAGGACTTCAGATCAGACCACACAACTCACATTATTTTCATGAATTGCTAGTGAATAACATCCACATCTACATTAACCATATACGCTTGTTTTCAGAAAGACAGATGTGTGCATCCACTGTAACTGAAATAGATAGGTTTGGATTAATGTTAATTGTTATGACTTTTTTGGTCATAGAAAGCATACAGCATATTATTAAACTTTGAATTTGGAATTTTTGAGAATTGCTTGAAGTTGTGTTGCATGAAATGGATGTGTTGAACACACCAAGATGTACGAGTTTGGAGTAGAATGATATGGTTCAGAGATTATCTATCATATCCAACAATTAACAAGAGATGTATTATCATTATCTTTCTTTAAGAACTAGAAGAAAGGAATCAGAAGATTCAGAACTTAAGAGCGGAACAAAAAGCAGGTGAAGGCTCAACTTAACACTTTTAAAAAGAGTTGGAGAATTCACAATGGAATCTATCATGAGGCAGGGTTAATGCATTACATGCCAACCATGGTTAAAGACAATGACAGTCAGCTCACCCTAGCATTTTGACAGGCCTAGCAGGCACATCCAGTTCAGGAATTTAATTTCTTATTTCAGGGCTCCAATCTGACAAGATATGTTCTTTTATTTGGTATCTATCATCTCATAGTACTCATTCAAGGGACAAGCTTCAGGTATTTATCATAATAGGATAGATCTTGATACTGAAAGTCTTAGTTAGATTACGTTAGATGGTATGCATGGTTTAAAATCTCAGTATCGGTATTAGTACCGGTAGCAGCCAGTGGTTGTCGTTATAATATCGTCAATAACAATCTTCAATATTGGTAATATCGGCCATATCCGTCCCAATATCAGCCGATATTATAGAGAATATTATACCGGATACCACAAAATCATGGTTTAAAAATCTAGGAATCAGTATCGGTATCAACCAATAGTTTTTAGTATGAATATTGTCAATATTGGCCATCAATATCGGCCATATCGGAGTTATCGGCTGATATTATATCATATCGAGTACCCCAAAATCCAATATGATATTGCCGATATATATCAAAACTGGCCGATATTTGAAGCCATGCTCAAAACCTGATACAATATTGCCGATATATATAAGAATTGGCTAATATTTGGAACCATGTTAATTTATTTAACAAGTAAATATAGCCTTAGAATTTCCATAGAAGCTTGGATGTCACACATGAATTCAATTACCCATAAGAATTTTAAGTAAGCCCTATTTTATCTTTAAGTATATTGAAAGAACACTTATGTGAAATTATTTTTATACACTAACTATATTAGCTAGATGAATGAATCCATCAAAGTATTTTCAGGTTTTGCTTTTGGTCACTTCAAATGGCATAAACAATTGCAAACAGATCCCTCCGAGCAGATAATAGATGTCTAATGACTGAAATCACCAAGAGGGGGAAAAAACAAAGAATGGCACTCCAGCTTGAATGATATACTATTTTGGTAAATTTGCAAATGAGTAAATGTATATGAAATTATTGCCTTGAGAAAAAGACCCAGTTGCATCCTTCCTCCAAGCTTTAAGTGATGGTCTTCCCTTAGCTGCACATTGATACGGGGACAGTTAGGCACATAAGTCCGCAGAAAAGAGAAAAAGAAAAGAGCCTGGTGAGCAAAAGATACAAGACCAACGCTTTTACCTTCTCAAATAAATGACGCATGCAAAGAGGGAAAGAACTACCAGCCAGTTGCTCAATGTCCTTCAGAGAAATCTCAGCAAATTCCTTTGGCTGCAGCAAGTAGCGGTGCTCAGATAAACAATTAAAGAGTGAGTTGAAGTTCAGGCAACAGCATAGCAGACTGATTAATGTACCTGAGAATAGTCAGGTCCCAGATAACTTGTGCTGAGGGCTTCCACTATCTAGTTTAGTAAAGAAGTTCGATAAGCGGGGAAATTGACTTATGTTCAATATAATATTTCAACTTGAAATGTACGAGAGAAAGCTGGTTGATAAAATGACTCACAGGTGTCAATCTGTCCCTCTCTTGCTCCCTAATTGTAGAAGTCCATTTCCTGCTAGATGGCATACTATTATTTATGAGAATTTACCAACATATCAAAAAGTATAACTTAAAGGAATAGCAGTAAGTATCACCCTACTATCCAAACTAAATAGGATGACATCATAACACATTAGAAACAACAAAATCCTTATGCTTTTCCATTCCCCTACTAACATAAGAAAGACAAGTTCCATCAAATTTATTATGATTTCCTAATTTTGGTAGCATTTACCTCGACTCAGACAACTTCAACCACCAACTTAAAACATCTTAAATTCTTGCTTCACGAGTTAAATTCAATGTTGAAGAAAAGACAGTTTACTGTATGTGAGAGGGTTAAGAGATACATCTTGAAACATATTTACGATTTTTCTGTACATGCCACTTCAAATTCCTTGTCAGATAGTATTAGTGTTACCACCAAGACACCGAGTCTTACAATGAAGAATCTAATAGAATTTCAATCTGATAGTTAAAGGTAGGGGTGGAAGTTAACAAAAATTATCAAATAGTAGGGAATTATTCGTTTAAATTCAATTCTGATGATCCATTAAGTGTAAACAAATAGTCTTCAGCATTCATTGCATTAACCAATCAAACATGATCATTCATGTAATCAAATTTTTTGTATTTATTTAATCATTCATTTGATTATTAAATACTTGTTTACATATACATTCCACCTAGTGAAGTTTTGTGTTACACATAACTTCTATGATGAGTGGTTTATCGTAAAAAAGGTGAAGCAAATAATTCCATAATCATTTTTCAGTCAAATATTCAAACACAGATTTGTACTCCATACCTAGAAATAAATAATTCCCAAATACAATTCAAAATTGTCAATGGAATCAATGCCATTAATCAAATACAAAAAAAAAAAAAAAAAAAAAACTTGATCAAATAATACTTGAACTGTACGAAAATTAAATCAAATGAAATACAAATATATTTTGATATTTGAGAAATTCGAAGTCAATGAGATTCAAAGAAGAAAATTCAATTTAGATTGGAAATAGAAAATAATTTTAGACATGTTCAAATATGAATACCTAAGTATTCGATTCGATTCGATTCGATTCCAAACCTAATTAAAGAACAGTAAAGGGGTACCATTGGAAGATAAACACAGACACAAACAAAAAGGGATATAGAGACTACTAATTTATAATCAACCACATGTAAGAACTAGAATACCAAAATTCATAGTACAAACCTAGGGCTAAGAACATCCAGTAAACTTCGCTTTGTCATTTGCATTGAAACAGAACAAAAATCTCGAAAACCTTAGTGAAGTTCGACGAAATTAAAGAGAATCAACTGTTTGAAATTATAAAAGGTGACAATATGATCCTCCTCATAATTTATACTCCACTACCAATCCCCCAATATTAGTTTTGAGGGATTTCTTAGCTTTCTCTTCAAATACCTCAACCTATAATGCAATCAATATAAGTAGCTATACATATCAAACAATTAAACCTTCTTCTTGGCTAACCTTAAAATTTTACAAACTAGTACTAACTTTCTCTATAATAATGTGGTCTATTTAATATGAAAGTAATTACATAATCTCTTCTTGGTGAATTGTAGATTTATCAAATGTTGTGACATGTAGCAAAATCATTATTTGTTCTTCACAAAATTTCAATTCGTGAATTCTTCTGAACCTATGTGAACACATTCATAATACCCAGCCAGTTCCCACATGACCATTGAAGTCTCCAACTAATAAGACCTCTTCACTCTTTATCTCTCTGTAACTAGAAATTGATCTTCAACTCTTTGCCAAAGAAGTTATACAATAGAGGCGCCAATTAGTTTCTTAGTCTTTCTTCTTTAACCTATTTGACAACAGGATTATATCCCTCAAGTGCCCTTGTTTACCCACTATCCTCATATAAATTATAATTTTCAGTAGTACATTACTACTCATCAATTTAAGGACAAAGCGTAGGTTGCACCCTTAACCCATCTATCTAAAACTAACTTCTATCCACTTTCTATCCTACTAAAAATTTAGGGGTTATACTAAACAATGCATGTGTTGATGTTTAAGCTTGTACAACTTGTGTAGTTATCTATATACAATGTAATAACATATTTAATCATCTAAATATGCCTCAAATTATTTTTGGCTCCCTATATAAATTATGTCCACTATTCAAAACGCTATGACTCTTATAGGCTTAATAATTGCTTTCAAAAATAGTTCTCAACAAATAGCAGATCACACAATAGCATAAGATATTATAGGCTAAGTTAAAAAAAAAACACTTCAAATGTGCAGCCATGTTATATGGGACATGTGTCGCACACATGTGAGACACGCATATCAGACACGATACTTCTATTTTCTACATACTTTTTAGAGTTGTGCATTCGTGTATCGTGTCTTCTAGAACCCGCATTGTCATGTTCATGTTCGTGCAACATAGATTATATGTAAGTTACAAAAAAAATGGGTGGATAACAAAGGCTGACAAACTATGAATCACATACAAATACAAAAAAGTGATGAAGATACTTACTACAAGATATGTACATAAGTTACAAAAGCAAATTCCTAAGGAAAGTTGACTATAAATCACAGGGAATACAACAAAGATTAAAAAGAGCGAGATACTTATTACAAGATATTATATGTGAAGTGTTAAATTACAAAAGCAAATGAGATGTATAATAAAGGTTTATAAAATGTGAATTGCAGACTATAAAGAAAGAAGAGTGAGATATTTATTATAACAAAAGATGGAATGTGAACGTTTTTTTATTGAATTATGCAAGTTATACGTTGAAAATAGTGAAAGTGCATGGGATGTAATACACACAAAATATGACAAGTAGTAGAAGTGTCACGCAATTATAATCAGATAGGAGAGGTTGGTTCCTCCAATCCACTCAAAACCTCTAAAATGTGGAATTTAGTTGTGGAGACTGGACCTCTCTTTCTATTAACATTATCCTCAAAAGTAGATATATTTAAATAGATAATATTCTTCCGAGTATCTTGTGCATCTATATTTATGACGCAATTACAAAAACTTTCTAGAGTTTCATGTAGAGAATTATGCCCTCTTTTAGTTGTTAGAGTTTCCTAGGAGTTTTTGCTTCTATAGTGTGGGTTCCCCTCTAGGTTTTATTGGAGATTTGTTTGGAGGCTGCATGGTTGCTAGTTTGGTGTATGATCTACAGTCAAGAGACCACATGGTTTCTAGCCTAGCCTTCGTTTTGCTAGGTTTGCACTCCATCTAAGTGGGATTACATCATAGTGCCTTCTTATACTTACCCAAAATAACCCACAAAAAGACTCAGAAATCAATCTCAACTCGCTCCACTCATAATATATCTCAGCTGTTTCTAGATGTTTCTAGCTGATTGGTACCTACAATTGCATGTACATGCAATCGCACTTCCAGCTTGCACTAGTTGTGGAATGGTTAGTCTGTGTGAGGTTTTCTTGCTGAATTGGGGTTGTAAAGCATCTCTTGATTCTTGAAGAACCTCATGGATCAAACGATGATAGGATTTTTCTAGTAATAATGCTAGAACTCATTTAGAAACAACATATGTCCAGAAAAAAAGGTGAAGTAGAAATGAGAATGTTGAGATGGATCAATGGCAATACACTAAGAGGTAGGATAACAATTGAGGATACAATGAGAGAGAACCAATTGAGATGTTTTGAGCAAAATGAGATGTTTTGAGCATGTGCAATGAAGGCCAATAAGTGCATTGATTAAGAAAATTAATAGGATCATAGTTAATAAAGCACTGTAGAGTTAGAGGGAGGTAAAAACTAACTTAGATAGTGATAATTAAAAGGACATAATTGGGTGATTTAATTAAAGATGGCCCTTGATAGAGCTAAATGGAAGAAAGGGATTCATGGTAACCCCAAAATTTTGGGATAAGGCTTTGCTGAAATGTCTGAACTTATTTGCTTAATGGGCTAGGTTTTCAGGCATAATAATGGTTTGAATTGAGTACAAACGTGCAGTTGAATAGTCGTATGTAAGAAAGCATAAATATTAAGAAATTAGAGTATGGTTGAAATGGCAAGTGAAGCAGCCTATTACTGGGAAATGATGAAATAATTAGGCAAGTATGGGTCTTGAAAACTACTGATTAGGATTTGGTTAATCTGGGGTTTAGGGTTTGGCATGGTGAGATCATGGATGTGTTATCATAGATAAGATGGTTGTAGAAACTAAAGCTTCAAAGGGGAATTTTCCCACATGTTCTGTTTGGAAATGGGAGTGGTGTCGCCACTTCAACTGAAAGTTTCAATGTCTTTTACTTGTAAGTTCCTCCCAATCAATTTTTCTGATTGAACAAAAAGCAAGAGCATATATGAGCATGAGGTAGCTTCATGACCCTTCAATTAAAAATTTTCCAGTTAGTCATTTTAAGGTGAGTCTGAGCCAGCAAAATCAAAACGGTGCTGAATTTTTACTAGGATAGTTTTAGATTGCTTTTGTGGAAAGAATAAGATCAATGCATTATACTTAAGGCTTGTATTTTGGGTTGTATACTTCAAAGGTCATACCTATATAGAGATTAAAGAACAATTTGTCAATCATCTTTCTTGACACACATCAAGAGTAAGTTTGTTATTATGGTCCCCAATATTTATCGTCTTTCCATTATTCTCACTATTTTCTTCTTCCCTAATTTTTCACTCATCATTTTGCAGCATTACATCGGTAGTGGGATCATTTAGGACTTTTTTTTAAGAATCTATGTTCCATGGTTTCAAATACCAATTCCAATATTTACCGCCAATATCGTATTGAGTTTTGAGGTACCGATAATATATTAACCATATGATATTAGGGCCGATATTGTCGATATGGCCGATATTACTGACATTGACTGTAACACCCGACTTAAATAAATCCAGATTATAGTCTAAATGATTTTCATTTAACCGGTGTAACAGTCATGTTTAAGCTTAATCCAAATTTTAGGAAATATTAGAATTACATGTATATGTATATACACTTAAGTATCCTCATTTGCACATTTTAATATTAAGTATATAGTGCATAAATAATAGAGGTATAATACTTGGGACTACTTATACCTAATCAATGTATAAATTGGAGTATCATGAGAATTATTTACACTAAATACTTATTTCCAAAATAATTATAAACTTTAATGATGTGTTGGCAACTTGAGAGCAAGAGAGAGATTGAGGTGGGGACTAACTAGGGTATCTTGGAAATTGGGGTGTGTGTTGTCAAGCCTTAGTAATTTTAGATAAGCAATAAATTAATTAGGAAAATGAATATTTCCCAAATTACTTTAACTCCTCCCCCAAATTCTACAGCTCCTTCTTCCCCTTTGGCTGAGAAACGAAACCCCAAATTCCCTCACTCCTCCTTTGATCCAGGATCTCTCTCTCTCTCTCTCTCTCTCTCTCTCTCTCTCTCCTCTTCGGCTTCCACCCTAGCCACGCCGCAGGAGGCGGCGGCCAGGGCGGCCTCGCGGCGGGCGGCGCGCGCGCCGCGCCAGCGCAGGGCGCCGCGGCAGGAGAGCCACGGGCGCGCGGGCGGCACAGGGGAGCGCGCGGGCGGCGCTGGGGGGCGCGCGGGCGGCGCCGGGGAGGAGGAAAAGGGGGGTTTCGAGGTGGGATTCCGGGGAGTCCGCGGATTTGATTGGATTCGGATTTCTTCGAGCAAAAATTAGGAAAAACAGAACCTAATTAGAGGTAAGATCTTAAAAATCTTCTTGGATTAGACTATGTTGTGTACCATTGATTAATTATAAAATTATCTTAATTTAGGGCTTGATTCGGCGGGGGATATAGGCGGGGTTCTTTGCGTAAGCATTCGTCAAGCAAAGTGAGTAACCAAAATTTTAATTAGGTTAAACTTTTGAAGTTGATAGTCTTGAATAAATAAATGTTTGGGTAAATCACAACTTGAAATACTTGTATGTAAATGGATGTGTATTTAATGAAAAAGATAAAAAGAATTCATGTTGTGAAATTTAAAAAAAAAAAAAGGAAAGAGAAATCATTATGTATAGTTCTCTCATTATATGTGCATTACCTAGATTAATGTTCTATTGACATATTGAAGAATTCGGGTAACTTTCATATTGATTATGTAAGTTAACGTAACACGGAAAAATGGCTTAGATTGCATATAATGGGAACGGCACGAAGTCTTAGGTAATATGTGTATGTTTATACTGTTATTTTAGCTAGATATTATAGGTGCGCAATATCGGACTAGGTATGCTAGAGTGGAATAGTAAGGGGGAAATATGTCAATAATATGTATGTACTTGATATGTAAATCTTTGGCGTGGTGTGACACTTTCTTTATAAAAGAATAATGGTTACATTAGGAGGTTTATATATCTATATAAACGTTAACTCCTACAAGCTTATGGCTTGCCTACTTTTCGTGGTATATGAAATGTGTATGTGAAATTGTGTGTTAAATTGAATGAGTTATATATTGTTTTTATTATTTGGAGGAAGGGGCCGAGTAAGAACCGGCAGGAGGGGGAAGACGGTGAAATTTGCATTATGTATATATATATATATATACTTGGAGGAAGGGGCCGAGCGAGAACCGGTAGGAGGGGGAAGACGGTGATAACCATAGTGTGTGTATACTTATAATATATATTACTTGGAGGAAGGGGCCGAGCGAGAACCGGTAGGAGGGGGAAGACGGTGATAACCATAGTGTGTGTATACATATAATATAGATTACTTGGAGGAAGGGGCCGAGCGGGAGCCGGCAGAAGGGGGAAGGCGGTGACAATAATGTTTATTTCTATTGTGTGCTAGAATATGATAGTGATAAACTTTACTAAATTTTTCATGGTAGTTGAGACATCTATCTTAAAAATTGGAGTATGTAAGAGTACGGGGAGAATCAATTAATAAATTTCTGGACCAACTTAAAACCATTTGACATATGAAATTAGATTGGTAAATTTTATATGGTTTACTCACTGAGCTTTCAAGCTCATGCCTTTATTCCTTTTGTAAATTCCAGGTTTGGACAAAGGTAAGAAGCCAATGTAGGTTCTAAAATCTTATGGATATGGAATGATCGACCCCCTCTCATGTGTTACTTGTGATCAATATCTACTTCATATTTTGCCTACTTTTGAAACTGCTTATATTGTATCTATATGTGGGAACTTGATGTATGAAAGGTGATTTTGGGTGTTGTGGATGTAAATATAAACTTTATGTATGGCCATTTGAATATGAACTTGACAAGTAACCGTAGTTGCATGTATGAAAGGACTTGGACATTGTTATGGTAAGTATGATGTATTGTGGGAATGAACGTTGTAGCTCTTTTGGTATATGATGGATGAATTCAAGGTTATGTAAGGAGATTTTCTTCTATTTATGTTGATAAGTAGACAAATTGTGCCGAAATGTAATATTGGTTGTGTTGGGTCCATGGTGGACAATTATTGTTGTGGTGTAGTATGGCATAGTCTATATTTTAGGGGAGGTGCTGCCGAAATTTTGATGAAGTATTATTTTATTTGTCCTATATTATAAGATTTTACTGGGACCATTACAGTTGGTATCAGAGCGAAGGTTTTAGACTAAGGATAGACAAATTGTAGGGTTGTATGCACACTTTACATGTTTGTTAGTGGGAACATTAGGGAGGTTACTATTAGACCATGAAATTTTAAGTGTATGGGTTCCCTGAAATATATGATATTTGCCTATTCTCCTACGTTCTAATTCGGGTACCCGCATACTCTAATTTGAACGGATCCTATGAGAGGTGCGGGCCTATTGTGTGGATCTCCAGTGGTATGGGACATTGAGGCGGGAGAGTAAGTAAAATATCAGATAAATCAGGGGTAACTCAACTAGAAGATACCTGAAATTGGTAAAATAATTGCAAGCTTTTCAATTGATATATGTATAGATATGTGTGATTAAATCTATCATGTTTTGAGGATTGGGGAGGAAAACAAGCTAACATTAAACCTTATCCTTTCAGATAGGAGATTCTGACACACCCGAGTTGTCATCAGAGGGCTCAGAGATGGAAAGTCAGAGTTGGATTGCAAATAGTATGGACTGGGACTATGAGTCCGATGAAACGGACCCAAAGACTATCTTTAGTGGACCCAAAGGGAGTACCAATGTGGTGGGGTAGCAAAACGCAACAAAGAGAATACCATCAAGGATGCTGAGAGTGTTATAAGGAATATGCCAAGGATCGAGGACCAGGAAGATGCACCTGATGTTGAGATGGAGTCCCCTGAGAAGATGTTTTATGGGGATATTTGGTGGAATTCAAGTTGGATTGAAGATATGGACCTATATGACGATCATGAGTACTAGAGATGCGGGGATGACAGTATAATAGAAGAGAATCCAGAAGAGGATCCCGAGGAAGAAGAGGATCCCGAGGAAGAAGGCCCTGAAGAAGACCCCGAGGAAGAGGATCCAGAAGAAGGAGTCCATAAGGGGGAAGCCTCAGCCGGGGATAGTATGGACAAAAGCTTTGCTGACTCGAACGCCACTCCATGAGGACGGGGGGCTAGGACATAGCATTTTGGGAGGATAAATATCTTGGACTTCCATGTTTAGGACTTTTTGGGAAGGGTCTTGTATTTTGTAATCAAATGTGCAAAAATGGCATATCTTAGTTTGTGCGCTTGTACCTTTTGTATGAATATAAGCATTTCATGTAAATCTTGTAAACAAATCTTTTGAAGTTATAATAGTAGTAGCATTTTGTATATAAAACTTTCGTATTTCAAAGAATTTTGTGATAACCAGAATTGTTAAAATTTTCTAGGTAGTAATGGATCTAAACTTTCCTCCGCCGGATACAAATTCTGATGAGAACGCCCCACCCCACAGTACGGTTGGGAGTGTCCATCCTCCGAACCATCAGGAGATTTCGATAGATCGATTTAATACTGATCGGAGAGCCCCAGACCGGATGCCGGATTGGTTGATGCAGTTAACCACTGTAAACAATCCACGCAGGGCTCTAGAGCAATTTCAAAAATTGAACCCTCCGCCATACAAAGGAGGAGCAGACCCAATTCAAGCAGAGGAATGGCTTCGTCAAATTTGTAAAATACTAGATGTGATGGAATGCACCGAGGATCAAAGGGTATCATTCACTTCTTTTATGTTCCAAGGCGAGGCGGAACATTGGTGGGAAGTGGTCAAAACAGGAGCCAAATCCCTAGGAGAAGAAATTTCTTGAAAATTCTTAGTCAAAAAGTTCAATGAGAAGTATATACCCGGAGTAGTGAGGGACAAGCTCGCAATGGAATTCCAAGAATTAAAGCAAAATCTATTGACGGTGAATCAATATGAAATCAAATTCACCCAACTATCAAGGTATGCTGGTAAGTTAGTGTCTGAAGAAGAAGACAGGACAAAAAGGTTTGTACGGGGTTTGAGGCCAGAAATCAGGAGCCAACTAATTCCATTTCAACTACAAATTTACAGTCAGGCAGTGGAGAAGGCTCTAGAAGTTGAAAGGGACCTGCAAGAAAATCAGGATATAAGAACTCGAGAGTTGCCATCTGCCAAACGCTTCCGATATCTCAGCACACCAAGAAGTGGATCCACCAACTTCAGGTTCGGAGGAGGAACTGGACCTTCGTCAGCATCAACTCCAAGAATGATGGCAGACTCGTGGCCCAGGAATGCAGGATCTTTTCAAAACTCGCCACATGCATCTTATCCGCGTCAAAATTTCGCGGGAGGAACGTGGTGTCCTAGATGCAACCGTAATCACACAGGAAGCTGCCTGGTAAACAAACAGTGTTTTGCATGCGGCCAAATGGGCCACATGAGGAGGGATTGTCCGACACTTCGAGGACCTACTGGTGCTGTTAGGGGAACAGGCAGGCGGACCGCAGGCATCGCCCCGACAAATGGATCATCAGGAGCTTTTCGGCGGTCTGGCAACACATTTCGACCAACCATGACGCAGGCTTCAGTGCAACAACCCAGGGTTCAAGGAAGGATGAATGCTTTAACCCAACAAGAAGTCCGGGCGTCTAACACAATGGTGGAAGGTACTATTTGTTTATCTGGAGTAATCGCTCGAGCATTATTTGATTCTGGTGCCACACATTCGTTTATTTCCTCATCTTTTGCCTCAAAAATTAATAAGATACCCGAACCCTTGAGCTTTCTACTGGCGGTGTCCACCCCGGTAGGCACAACTTTGACTACCGATGTATATTATAAGGGGTGTGAAATTATCATAGGAGAAATGAACACACATGCAGACTTGATCAAACTAGGAGAGATGGAATACGATATCATCCTAGGAATGGATTGGTTATCAACACACCATGCACATGTAGACTGCCATCAAAAGAAAATAATCTTCAAAATACCAGGGACCCCAGGATATGTGTTCGAAGGGACAAAGAATAAAGTCAGCATTCCTGTGATCTCAGCCTTAAAGGCCACTAAATTATTACGACATGGATGTCAAGAATTTTGGCAACATTATTAACCAAGGAGAAAGAGGAAATGAGAATTGAAGACATAACAGTTGTAAGAGAATATCCTGATGTGTTTCCTGAGGAATTGCCAGGCCTACCTCCTGACAGGGAAGTAGAATTCTCCATTGATCTTCTACCTGGAATAGGACCTATATCAAAGGCTCCCTATAGAATGGCACCAGCAGAGATGAAAGAATTAAAGGAACAATTAGAAGAATTATTAGACCTGGGATTTATTCGGCCAAGTGTATCACCCTGGGGTGCTCCTGTACTATTTGTAAAGAAGAAAGATGGAAGTATGAGACTGTGTATAGATTACAGGGAGTTGAATAAAGTTACTATCAAGAATCGATATCCACTCCCAAGGATAGATGATCTTTTTGATCAGCTTCAAGGTGCAAGTGTATTTTCCAAAATGGATTTAAGATCTGGATACCACCAATTGAAAATCAAATCAGAGGATGTCCCTAAAACAGCCTTTAGAACCAGATATGGGCATTATGAATTTCTGGTGATGCCATTTGGATTGACCAATGCTCCAGCAGCATTTATGGATCTGATGAATAGAATCTTTCAGCCATATTTGGATAAATTTGTAGTGGTATTCATTGATGATATACTGATCTATTCAAGAAACCCAGAAGAACATGAAGAGCATTTGAGAATAGTCTTGCAGTTATTGAGGGAAAAGCAACTTTATGCAAAATTTAAAAAGTGTGAGTTCTGGCTAGAAAAAGTTGATTTCTTGGTCATATTATTACTAAAGAAGGAATATCTGTGGATCCAGCAAAGATAGAAGCAATTGAGAATTGGCCCCGACCTACCAATGTCTCCGAAGTACGGAGTTTCTTAGGACTGGCTGGGTATTATCGAAGGTTTGTAGAAGGATTTTCCAGGATCGCGGCACCATTATCACAATTGACCAAGAAAAATCTCAAATTTCATTGGGGGAAAAGTCAGGAGGATAGTTTTCAAGAATTGAAGAATAAGCTAACTTCGGCCCCAATCCTAGCCATGCCCTCTGGGACTGAAGGATATGTTATATACAGTGATGCGTCAAAGTCGGGGCTGGGCTGTGTATTAATGCAACATGGTAGAGTAATTGCATATGCCTCCAGGCAACTTAAAAACCATGAGAAGAACTATCCCACCCATGATTTGGAACTGGCTGCAGTCATATTTGCTCTAAAAATTTGGCGACACTATTTATATGGTGTGTCATGTGATATATATACAGACCATAAGAGCCTGAAGTATATATTTACTCAAAAAGAATTGAATATGCGCCAAAGAAGATGGTTGGAACTAATGAAAGATTATGATTTGAATATTCACTATCACCCTGGGAAAGCCAATGTGGTAGCAGATGCGCTTAGCCGCAAATCAGAGGGATCTTTAGCTACACTATTAACTCAACAAGCAAAATTATTAAAGGAGATAGAAAGGATGCAGATTGAGGTTCAACCGAGGGAAATCCCAACTAGAGATAGCCAGATGAACCAAGTTAGAGTGGAATTTGATCTCTATGATAAGGTCCAACAGGCACAACAAAATGATGAGCAGACAGTTAGGAACTTCGAGAAAGTACTAAGAGGTGAAACACAATATTTCGTCATTGATAAAGGGTTACTAAAGAAGGAAACCGAGTATGTGTACCCTCAGACCTCGAACTCAAGGAACAAATTATGAGAGAAGCTCATTGCACCCCTTACACCGCACACCCTGGAATAACAAAAATGTATCAGGATCTGCGAACAAATTTTTGGTGGGAAGGGATGAAGGATGACATAGCCCGGTTCGTGCAGAAATGTTTAATATGTCAACAAGTTAAAGCAGAACATAAGAAGCCCCCGGGACTGCTAATGCCACTCCAAGTTCCGGAATGGAAATGGAATCATATTACTATGGATTTTGTGTCAGGACTCCCCAAATCTCCTCGTGGACATGATGCTATCTGGGTAATAGTCGATCGACTCACTAAGTCTGCACATTTCTTACCCATTCGATTGGATTACTCGATGGATAAGTTAGCACAAATTTATCTTCAAGAGATAATTAGAATTCATGGAGTACCTGAAACCATTGTGTCAGACCGAGACCCTCGGTTCCAGTCCAGATTCTGGATCAATTTAGCTAAAGCTCTGGGAACCAAGCTTCATCTTAGCACAGCAGCGCACCCACAAACTGATGGGCAGTCTGAAAGGACTATTCAAATATTAGAGGATATGCTGAGAGCTTGTACATTAGATTTTGGGGGCAATTGGGAGAAATACCTATCATTAGTGGAGTTCGCATATAACAACAGCTACCAGTCCACTATAGGAATGCCACCTTTCGAAGCTTTATATGGAAGGAAGTGTAGATCACCAATTTGTTGGGAGGAAATGGGAGATCGAAGGTTACTTGGACCAGACATGGTCCAAGAAACTACAGAAAAGATCCGAACAATAAGGAAAAGGATGAGGGCAGCTCAAAGCAGACAAAAAGCATATGCAGATCAACGCTGGAGACCCCTGGAATTTACGGAGGGAGATAAGGTTTTCCTGAAGATATCTCCGATGAAGGGAGTAGTGCGCATTGGCAAGAGAAGCAAGTTGGGACCCCGGTATGTTGGGCCTTTTGAAATTTTGGAAAGAATTGGACCATTGGCCTATCGGTTAGCCTTACCCCCTGAGATGGAAAAAGTGCATAATGTGTTCCATGTATCACAGCTAAGGAAATACATACCCGATCCCAATCATGTCCTTAAATATTCGCCACTACAAATTCAAGAAGACCTGTCCTATGTAGTGGAGCCGGTGCAAATTCTGGACCGGAAAGAGAAACAATTGAGAAATAAAGTGATTCCCTTAATAAAGGTTTTGTGGAGAAGTCAAAAGCTTGAAGAGACTACATGGGAACCGGAGGAAGAAATGCAAAGATCTCATCCGCAACTATTTCAAGGTACGTTAAGTTTCGGGACGAAACTCTTTTAAGGAGAGTAGTATTGTAACACCCGACTTAAATAAATCCAGATTATAGTCTAAATGATTTTCATTTAACCGGTGTAACAGTCATGTTTAAGCTTAATCCAAAATTTTTAGGAAATATTAGAATTACATGTATATGTATATACACTTAAGTATCCTCATTTGCACATTTTAATATTAAGTATATAGTGCATAAATAATAGAGGTATAATACTTGGGAATACTTATACCTAATCAATGTATAAATTGGAGTATCATGAGAATTATTTACACTAAATACTTATTTCCAAATAATTATAAACTTTAATGATGTGTTGGCAACTTGAGAGCAAGAGGGAGATTGAGGTGGGGACTAACTAGGGTATCTTGGAAATTGGGGTGTGTGTTGTCAAGCCTTAGTAATTTTAGGTAAGCAATAAATTAATTAGGAAAATGAATATTTCCCAAATTACTTTAACTCCTCCCCCAAATTCTACAGCTCCTTCTTCCCCTTTGGCTGAGAAACGAAAACCCCAAATTCCCTCACTCCTCCTTTGATCTAGGATCTCTCTCTCTCTCTCTCTCTCTCTCCTTCGGCTTCCACCCTAGCCACGCCGCAGGAGGCGGCGACCAGGGCGGCCTCGCGGCGGGCGGCGCGCGCGGCCAGCGGCAGGGCGCCGCGGCAGGAGAGCCACGGGCACGCGGGCGGCGCAGGGGAGCGCGCGGGCGGCGCCGGGGAGGAGGAAAAGTGGGGTTTCGAGGTGGGATTCCGGGGAGTCCGCGGATTTGATTGGATTCGGATTTCTTCGAGCAAAAATTAGGAAAAACAGAACCTAATTAGAGGTAAGATCTTAAAAATCTTCTTGGATTAGACTATGTTGTGTACCATTGATTAATTATAAAATTATCTTGATTTAGGGCTTGACTCGGCGGGGGATATAGGCAGGGTTCTTCGCGTAAGCATTCGTCAAGCAAAGTGAGTAACCAAAATTTTAATTAGGTTAAACTTTTGAAGTTGATAGTCTTGAATAAATAAATGTTTGGGTAAATCACAACTTGAAATACTTGTATGTAAATGGATGTGTATTTAATGAAAAAGATAAAAAGAATTCATGTTGTGAAATTAAAAAAAAAAAAAGGAAAGAGAAATCATTATGTATAGTTCTCTCATTATATGTGCATTACCTAGATTAATGTTCTATTGACATATTGAAGAATTCGGGTAACTTTCATATTGATTATGTAAGTTAACACGGAAAAATGGCTTAGATTGCATATAATAGGAACGGCACGAAGTCTTAGGTAATATGTGTATGTTTATACCGTTATTTTAGCTAGATATTATAGGTGCGCAATATCGGACTAGGTATGCTAGAGTGAAATAGTAAGGGGGAAATATGTCAATAATATGTATGTACTTGATATGTAAATCTTTGGCGTGGTGTGACACTTTCTTTATAAAAGAATAATGGTTACATTAGGAGGTTTATATATCTATATAAACGTTAACTCCTACAAGCTTATGTCTCACCTACTTTTCGTGGTATATGAAATGTGTATGTGAAATTGTGTGTTAAATTGAATGCGTTATATATTGTTTTTATTATTTGGAGGAAGGGGCCGAGTAAGAACCGGCAGGAGGGGGAAGACGGTGAAATTTGCATTATGTATATATGTATATATTACTTGGAGGAAGGGGCCGAGCGAGAACCGGTAGGAGGGGGAAGACGGTGATAACCATAGTGTGTGTATACTTATAATATATATTACTTGGAGGAAGGGGCCGAGCGAGAACCGGTAGGAGGGGGAAGACGGTGATAACCATAGTGTGTGTATACATATAATATAGATTACTTGGAGGAAGGGGCCGAGCGGGAGCCGGCAGAAGGGGGAAGGCGGTGACAATAATGTTTATTTCTATTATGTGCTAGAATATGATAGTGATAAACTTTACTAAATTTTTCATGGTAGTTGAGACATCTATCTTAAAAATTGGAGTATGTAAGAGTACGGGGAGAATCAATTAATAAACTTCTGGACCAACTTAAAACCATTTGACATATGAAATTAGATTAGTAAATTTTATATGGTTTACTCACTGAGCTTTCAAGCTCATGCCTTTATTCCTTTTGTAAATTCCAGGTTTGGACAAAGGTAAGAAGCCAATGTAGGTTCTAAAATGTTATGGATATGGAATGATCGACCCCCTCTCATGTGTTACTTGTGATCAATATCTACTTCATATTTTGCCTACTTTTGAAACTGCTTATATTGTATCTATATGTGGGAACTTGATGTATGAAAGGTGATTTTGGGTGTTGTGAATGTAAATATAAACTTTATGTATGGCCATTTGAATATGAACTTGACAAGTAACCGTAGTTGCATGTATGAAAGGACTTGGACATTGTTATGGTAAGTATGATGTATTGTGGGAATGAACGTTGTAGCTCTTTTGGTATATGATGGATGAATTCAAGGTTATGTAAGGAGATTTTCTTCTATTTATGTTGATAAGTAGGCAAATTGTGCCGAAATGTAATATTGGTTGTGTTGGGTCCATGGTGGACAATTATTGTTGTGGTGTAGTATGGCATAGTCTATATTTTAGGGGAGGTGCTGCCGAAATTTTGATGAAGTATTATTTTATTTGTCCTATATTATAAGATTTTACTGGGACCATTACATGGACCCAATAAGATATGGGTACCAAAGACCACCCCTCTTGTATTTGATGTAGGAGTGGGCTCTCGCATGACGTGAGAGTAGCGGTACCTTGGAGTGGATGCGTTCCAAGCTTCATGGAAATCATTTGGATGCATCACTTTCAAGGGATGTTTGGTGGAGAGGACCACCATGTTTTAGAGACAAGGAGAGTTGCCTTCTAGGTTTTGGTAACGGTCTCTTACACCTTATTTATTTATGCATGCTTTTCATGTTCATTATTTGTAGCATGTTTTGTTGTTTATATGATCATTATGAAAATGACATGATTATTAGATCATTAACATGCATGTATAGCCTTTTGAGACACCCATGTTTAAATATGGTCTATTATTTTGTGTTCTCACCGTTTGTTTAGCTATCATGTTTATCATAACTTTAATAACATGTGGATTTTCTTAATAATCATGTTCATGTTTATCATGATGATTTATATCTTGTTTTGATGCTTCATGATTTGAATATATGTTTAAATGTTAGTTTTCATTAAGACTAGGATTTATACTTGTGCATATAGTGGGTCACAAATAAATCTATATATGTTTGTGCTTGATTCTTATTTGTTCCCATTAGATGTGCTAGTATAGTCTAGTTTTGATAATTCTTGCATTTTAAACTTGTATTCCCCATTTTGGTTTTATTTTATGATCATGTGTTTTCATTTCATGTATATGTCTATTTTGCCAAACTTTAGGATATACATGTATACCCCTTGAGTCATTTGCTTTTCATGCAAATCTTTATTATGGACTCAAATTGTGTTTAGAGATATGTATGTATACTTTTTGTGTTGACAAATCATACATATACCTTGAAATGAAATTTGTTTTAATGAAATTTAATTTTTCATGTTTCCATGTGTTTATGTTTAACTCATGTATATGTCTATTTTATCCAAATTATTGTTATACATATACATCCTTTGAGCCACTTGCCTTCATGCATATATCTTTGTGGACTCGTTGTGTTTTGGATAGGTATGTATACTTTAGTTTGTATAAGACATACATATGCCTTGAAGATTAAATAAGTTTTGATGATTTTCTTGTTTCAAGGAATATTGAGCTTATTGTCCATCTTTCATGATTGTGATCTTCACATTTTATTTGTACACTCACATTTATTGTTTACTTATGTTTTATTTTCATGAGTTATATTTATGCTTAATTGGCTTAGAGTGTTGATTATCATGTGGATTTCATGTTTCATGAAAAATAATTTGTTTTATTCCTTACTTGAAGGATTTCGTACTAGTTTACAAATTTTCCATTTAACTAGTTGCGATATTCTTCATTTTGGTAGAAGTTTTCAAATACACTTTATTTTTCAAATCTATTTTTTTTGAAAACCCCTACCATTCAAGGGCGGCTGGATGGGAGATCATGCTCATGTATGCTTATATTGAAAATCTTTTAAACATAAGCATGTGTTGGGAGGTTAGTTATATGAGTTATACTTTGATATTATTGTTGTTTCAATTGATATCATTGGACTCTTTCAATTGGTATCAATTTTGACCTTTCTTGTATACTCATATATGTTTGTATGTATGTATGCTTTCAATTCCAAGAATATCAATTTCTATTGGTATCTATTTTTCATACATATATATGTTTGTGTTTATGCTAAACTTGAGCTTCAATTTTGTTTCAATTGATTAGTTTTTCAATTGCTTTTCAATTGGTATCTCATTTCAAGCTTATGCATTATTTTTTTTGGTATTTCATAAAGGGGGAGAAAATTCGATTTTCATATTTACAATTGGTACTTGTATTTCCACTCCCTTACTTTATGATAGAAAATAAAAATTTTAAATTGATATCATATACCTAAAAAAAAAAAATATTCTCTTTTGATATCAAGATGTTTATTTGAATGTTTTAAAATTTGGTATCTCAAAATTTTGTTTAAAAAAAAAAAAAGGAAAAATTCAAAAGTTTTGATTTATATTGCCTATATGCAAGGAGAGCTTAACATCTCTTCTACATATAGATTCATGATGAGTGTATCTTATATTGAAGAGCTTGACAATCTCTTCTTTATGTGGTACACGTGTGTAGGGGGAGCTTCACATCTCCTCTTATTCATTGCATAGTATACGTTATGTGAATTAGAGCTTGTCATCCCTCTTTCATGTAATATATCTATGTAGGGAAGCTTCACATCTTCCTCTTCATGAATGTATATTGCATATACCATTTGTTGATTGATTTATGTTTACTTTCAATTGGTATCAAGATGCTACTTTGACATATTTTCAATTGGTACCTTAATTTATTGTCACCCCTATTTGGTTTTTGTTTTGTTTTAGACAAAAGGGGGTCAACACAATAAAAACAATGTTCTTATTTTTAATTTTTTTTATTAACCCTTTTGTTGATTCATTGTTTCGAGCAAAAAAAAAAAGGGGAGAACATTGTCTTTATTTACCCCTTATTGATGATTGTTTCTTTGTATTAAAAAGGAGGAGAAGTTTTTGTTTTGTTTTGGTTTTTACCCCTTTGTTGATGATTGACAAAAGGGGAGAAAGATTTTGGTTTATATATGCATGTTTATGTTTTGCATATATTAAGTTTAATTTATTTTAATTTTAATTGGTATCTAGAGAATGTTTTATTTTTTGAACATTTCATTGTGTATCTAGAGCCTTTTTATTGTTTATACATATCTATGCAAGTTTCATGTTTCATATATATCATTGCATATTTATGTTTATTTGTTTATGCATGAGTTAAGGGGGAGCTTCTTTGAAGCTTAACTTTAATCCATGCATATATAACTCCATGAGTTTTGTCATCATCAAAAAGGGGGAGATTGTTGGCCCGGAGGCCTTCCTCTCTAGTTTTGATGATGATTAACTCATGTAGTTAAGTTTACTAATAATCTTGTGATTTTAGTTTCAGATCATGTAACAAGATATTAGTTGGTGATTGCTTCAAAAAGAGGAGTTTGGAAGCTTTCACTTGGTGATTTCAGGGCCCGAACATCAAGATCATACATACCCTTGCTCGTTGGATCACAGTGTTTGGACCGAGTCGACTTGAAGATGAAGATCGTCAAGAAGACTTAGGTATCCATAGTTTAGTGTGTTTTAGATCCATGTGTAAAGATAAGAATAGTTGATATGCTCAAGTGCACAACACACAAAAGTTTTATGTATTGGATTTGGTTTTTCATGAATAGATTGATCAAAACAAGTTTACTTTATTTTTATGTATATTAGATGTGCTCTATATACATACATGCTTACATGACTTATACAAACTTATTTTGACTTTCCTATTCATGTGTTGAAAAAAATCAAGTTTGATAAAATACATGTTTTGGTTTTTGGTAAAAATGTTAAAACACAAAAATAGTTCAAATTGCTTGATATTTGAGTTGAAATTTTTATCACATGTTTATATATCAATGCAAAATGATAAAACTATTTTTGGGAATTTTTAGAAGAGATAAAAGAATTTTTAGAAATATTTTTAAACCTGTTTTTCTGACCCAGAATGTGGCTGACAGGCCAGGTCGGTCGACCGCACGGGTCGACCGCACCAAAGGCCGGTCGACCCTTGAGGTCGACCGACGTTCACAGGCTTGTGTACGTTTGGTAGACACAGGGACGGTCGGCCGGGCGGCCGACCGGACCAGAGAGCTTTGCTCTCTGTATCTGGGCGGTCGGCCGGACGGTCGACCGAATTGCCCCAACGGTCATATTTCTGACCGTTGGCGGTCGGCCGGGCCGGCCGACCGCAAGCATGTCAGGCTGACAGATCAGCCTAACGGCTAGTTTTCTGTTTGGGCTATAAATACCCCACTTCTTGGGGGTTTAGCTAAGATTTTCAAGAGTAAAAATTTCTATATTCTCTGGTGTTTAAAACAAGTTTTCAAAAGGTTTTAGAGCTTCAAAAGATCAATCTTATTTGTTTTAGAGTTTTTGGAAAAATCAAAGAAAATAGAAAATTGAGAGATTTGTTTTGGTTCTTCATTTCTATCTTTTACAAGAGTTTTCCCAAGTATTTTTCTTTGAGTTTTTGTTTTTCAAACTCTAGTTTTTTCCACACTTGAGCTATCCTCTATCCTAATCTATTTAGGATCATTTGTTTGTGGGAAAAGAGATTGTTTGAGGTTGTTGAGCCTCCAAGTTGTACACCCTTGCTTTTGTTGTATCCCTCTTTGGTAGAGGTTGATCGGGTGATTGGTTTGCTCCCTCTTTGGTAGAGGTTGAGGCTTGTGGTTTGCTCCCTCTAGTGAGAGGTGGAGTTTGGTTTGTAAACCCTCTTCGGTAGAGGTGTTGGTTGTTGTTTGGCTACGGGCCTACCCCTCGATTGTGAGGCGGTGTTTGAGAGAGGAGTTCGGTACTCCCTTTGTTGTAACAAATCCTCCTCAGTGGAGGTTCCCTCGGTGGGAGTATAGTGGATTAGAAATCCTTCTCGGTGAAGGCGGGGACGTAGAGGTAGGGGCTCGAACCTCGAAACATATCTTTGTGTTTGCGTTTGATCCATTGTCTCTCTAACTCTCTCTCTTTATATTGTGCAAAGTATTATTCTTATTATCATATCATATTTGCTTGTGTTGTGCCTTACATTATTTCATATTGCTTATCATCCTTATATGCTTGGCTTGCTCTTGTGTGTGTCTCACTTATACTTAACCACAAGAGCTTCATATAGCACCTCAACCCTTATCTAGGGGAATCAAGAGGAGTTAGTTCAGAGCCCTTCACGGGGAATTCGGCTACACTTGTTGGTTGTATTAAGTGTGATTGCAATATTTGTTTTAAGCTTCCGCATTTAGCGCATTTAGTTTATAGATTAGCATTATCACCTATTCACCCCCCCTCTCTAGGTGATTTACGGTAAGTGTTTCTAATTGTACTTCCTCAAAGTTTAATAAAGTTTTTCCTCCTTTCTCCCGTGGACGTACACACGATCTTTTAATTGGTGACACTACGTTAAATTATGTGTTGGCTTTCTATACTTCGGAATATCTTTTTTTTCTTTTTTTTTTCTTCTCATTGCTTATTGATCTTGTGTTGATTCTACTGTGCCACTGTCCATTTCACTAGAAATGGTATCAGAGCCATGCCCCAAACTTAGTCGTGTTTGCGGGTGGTATTCGATCCCCAAGGCGCAGACGCAGCAGAAGGCACAATATGGCCCCTGTAAAACTGGTTAGGTTCTTGAGGATTTGGCAACAATTCTCCTGCTTCATGTAAGACGTGGCGGGTCCAACGTGGTGAAGAGGAGTAACAAACTGTAATGCTATTTCACATAAGGCGTGTCCTGTCATCTACGCAGGTTGTGATCTCGATGGAGCATATGATCTTTCCAGTGTAAAGATGATCTTTCGGGTGTGAAGATGAGCTTATGAGGAGACACATTATTCAAGGGGGATTGTTAGGATTTGTGCGAACAAATAGTCCCACATCGGCCAGACATGAGGATGGTCTTGAGTATATAAAAATTTGAGTAACTTCACCAAAAAAAAAAATGCTGATTTAACCCAAAATCTTCAAACATAGCAGATCCGAGAAAGAAGAGGGGGGTCATTGGTTCCTTCAAGGGCTGTGAGGTCTTCATGGAGAAAAGGTCCTCTCTCTCTCTCTCTGCAAATTCTTTTGCGGGGCTTCAGTAGGGACAGCACAAAGGGTACCATGTGATCAGTCTCGTCGCCTATAAGCATAATGACTATGTTCTCATCTGCACAGCCTTGTGGCTCCTGTAACCATCTAGCAACACGATCAAATGACTGGCGCTTGGTCATGTCATGCACTAGCATCGGTCCCACAGCTCCCCTGCAGTAGGCTCTTGTCGCTGCTCCGTGCCGAGCACCGATCGACTGAAGATAAAAGTGAATTTAGCGAACACTCTCCACAACCAAAAACTTCACTTTGGGTGTGCCGCCATGTTTTGGGTCAATTCTTCACCAAAAATTTAGCTAGTATCAAGCTTTCCCATGAATATTGTTGGAATATGAAGAATATATATATGTGAATCTTTGAATTGAATTAAGACGAGATCCGTTGATCGAATCAATTGGATGATGGTTGGAGTGTGTTCTCCTTCCATTGGGATGAACGTGGTATATTCACATGTACAGTTCTGACTTCGAATGAATGAGATATTCAAGTCTAAAGATTGCCTAATTCAAAATCAAAATGGGACTAAAGGTAGCTAAAGACATTTAGTCCCACATTGGCCATGGGATGGAAGTTCGTAGTGTTTAAATAGAGAAAATTGAGAACAAAGGGCATGCCCTTTGCGTACTTGGAGTTTTTGCGCGCGATTGGGAGGAAACCATGCGCGCGCCGCTGGCGGCGGCGGTAACGGTTCAGACCGAACCGTTGCAACTATTCGTTAAGTTCGGACCAGTTGGCCCCTCCCGGAGCGCTATAAATAGCGCTCCGAATTCTCAATTGAAAAGACAACACACCAACAGCAACAGCAGCAAGAAATCTGAAGGAGATCCTCTCTCTCTCTCTCAGTCTTAAAGTGACTTCCAAATAGGAAGTGGGAAATCAGTAATTCGGTTTCCGAAGCGGCTTCTAAAAGAGATTCTGCAAAAATTTTTTCTGAAAGAAGGCTCAGAAAATTCAACAGATTCTTTAATAGAATTGTTGTCTGAATCTGGGACTTCTGAAGAAGAATATTCTTCAACCTTCCTTCTTCCTCTACAGTGGTGCTCCTCCAAAGTAAAGGCAAATATTCTCCCGAAATTTGTCTTTATCCCGCTGCTTCAATAATCCTATGAAGGTACTGGTTAACTACGGTTCGACCGTACGGTGATTTAGTAGTGCTATCCAAATACCGTGAAGGAGTGTTGTATCTTGGGAGACCAGCGTCCAGTAACCCGTTAGCACCAGTGCGGAGGACGTAATTGTCTTAAGGAGATTCGCTTTAAGCGTACCTCACTCCAAGTACTGTATAAGTGAATTAATTTCTTTATACAGGGGATATAATGATATTCAGTATATTGAGACTGATTTATATCAGTCTAATTGGTGTTTAATCAAGAAAGGAAATTGAAAAGTGGTTCTTAAATTAAGGAATGTTCTATTGAACGGACAACCTCCCACCTGATATTTACCGACCTGGCCAATTAGATTGTTGATATTTTAGTAATATTGATTAGTTGTCAGATTGATCCCAGAAACTAACATTCTTAAGACAATTACCTATTGAAGTTTCTTACTTCTGTTCTGCTTGAACTTGCAGAAAAATGTCTGAGACTAATCAAGATAGCTCTAGCAAGGCACCAAACATGCAACTGCAAGCTTTGATGCCTACTCCACTTCCTAACCTGAAGCCAGAGAAGTCAGGAAAATTTGACGGCACAAAATTCAAGAGGTGGCAACAGAAGATGCTCTTCTACTTGACCACTCTTCATATGGTCAAATTCCTGCAAGAAGATCCATCAGAACCCGGAACTGATCGGGACTCAGTCCTTGCAGTCGATGCATGGACTCAAGGTGTCTTCCTTTGCCGAAACTATGTTTTAAATGGACTGGATGACTCTCTTTAAAATGTCTACAGTCCTATTACAACGGCAAAGAAGTTATGGGCCAGTCTTGACAAGAAGTACAAGACTGAGGATGCTAGTACCAAGAAGTTCATCGTAGGACGATTTCTAGAGTACAAAATGGTGGACAGCAAGACTGTAATCAGTCAGGTGCAAGAGTTGTTGGCCCAAAGGCCCATCACTCTAGTTTTGATGATGATTAACTCATGTAGTTATATTACTAATGATCTTGTGCTTAATTAGTGACAGATTTATGATCAAGATCTTAGTAGGTGTGGAGCTTCAACAAAGGATTTTAAGACAAGTTTTGGAGCTTGCACCGGTTGATTCACGAGCCTATGCATCAAGATTTGAGCTCGGCGAATCGTGTTTGGACCAAGTCAAGAAGATGAGAAGACTTCAAGGGAAGACTTCAAGATCAAGACTTGTGTCTAGATATAAGATTTTTGTTTTAGTTAAAATGTAAAGGATAGAATAGTTAGTGGATTGCTCAAGTATATATATCACACACACACTCTTGAATTAATTGTCTTTTCATAAAAGGATTTTAGTTTAGAAAAGACTTTCTTTTTGGAAAAATATCATTTTGATTTTTTGGTGTTTTCCTTACTTGCTTCTAACCAAAATCATTTTTAGAGCTTAATGTCAAAAACATAGATATTTCATCATGATTGTGTAGTGGATCATATCCATACACTCTATGCTTTAATAAGTTCAAAATATCTTGTTTTTGTATTTGGTAAAGTTTTAGAAATACAAGATTATCTCTAACATTTTTTCTCCCTAGTGCTAACCCAGAACTGGCTTACGGGTCGACCGTGAGGTCGACCGGAACCAAGGCAGGTCGACCGCAAGGTCGACCGACGTGCACAGAGCCGTGCATGTCTGACAGTTCAGTGGGCGGGTCGACCGGCGGGTCGACCGGAACTGAGAGCGGGTCGACCGGGGGTCGACCGGAACTGAGAGCAGTGCTCTCTGTTCTTTTGGGTCGACCGGCGGGTCGACCGGCAGGCTCCAACGGTCGGATTTTTGACCGTTGGCGGTCGACCGGCAGGTCTGACAGACCCCAACGGCTAGTTTTTCCTAGCCTATAAATTTGGGGGTTTGGTCATTGTTTTGAGCTAAGATTTTAGGAGAGCTTTGAGCCAGTTTTTCCCACTCCATTAAAAGAGTTTTCTCCACATATTTGAGAGCAAATATTTTTAATCAAAAGGAAAGTTTTATCAAGAGTTTAAAAGTGATTTCTTGAGTTTTTCATCATAGATTCAATCCTTACTTTCTCACAATCACTTGAGCTATCCATTGCCTTATCTATCCATAGGATTGTGTTATGAGAGTTTGTAATTGGTGATCAAAGTGTTTTAGATCACCAAGAGATTCCTTCTTTGTTCTTTGAGGAGGCGGACAAGTGTGTTCGCGGTGGTTTAGAGTTCTTGTGTGAACTTGGTGGTTTGAGGTGCGGCCTCGGCGAGCTAGTGAGCTTGCGTGTGTACGGGACTAGAGAGTCCGAGGGCTTGTAGGTGTTGCGGCACCGGGGAGAGATCCATTGGGATCTTGCATAGTGGAAATCCTTCATGTGTCGAAGGCGGGGATGTAGAGCAAGGGTGCTCGAACCTCGAAACATACCCTTGTGTTTGCGATTGCTCATTCTCTCTCTATCTCCTTTATATCTTGCATTCCATTATTGTCTATCTTTATATGCTTGATATATTCATTTGTGCTCATTGATATACATGCGTGGGATTGTTTGCTAACACTTGTATTCAACCAAGAGAGCCAACACAGCACCTCAACCCTTATTTACGGGGAATCTAGAGGAGTTTGTGCAGAGCCCTTCACGGGGAATTCGGCAACACTCTTGTGTTATACGTAGTGTTTAGTGTAAAAGTTTTATTTGGTTATAATTGCTTTTAGCTTCCGCATCATTCCTCATTAAGTGACCATTAGATTAGCCATCACCTATTCATCCCCCTCTAGGTGAACCTACAATTGGTATCAGAGCTTGGTACTCTGATTTGGGTCTAACAACCTAGAGTTAAAGATCCTCATTTTTAGGCTAATCACATATTTTGTACACACACCATGGACTTCATGTCACCACCCATATTTGACATTGTTAACATCCATATATGGAAGGTGAAGATGTCCTTGTACCTCAAATCCTTAGGTATTCATGTTTATCTTGCCACAACTAATAATGCATATTGTTTAAATGGTAAGAATATTGAGGCTAATACAAAAGCCTTACATGCTTTAAGATTTACCCTAAATGATGATTACTTATCTAGGGTTGCTAACATTGATTTGGTTTTTGTAGTGTGGAACATCCTCCTCTCCCTTGGCGAAAAAGAACAATATTATGCCGGGAGCGATTTGGATGTTGGAAGCGACATCTCCAACGTGTGTTACATGGTCCAAGGGGATAACCCCCTTGAGGTAACTACCGAATCTGAGGATGAAGACATGTCATATGATGAGCTTACTACCTTTTGTCAACTTGTGCTTGAAAAATATGACATGCTTAAAAGAAAAAGAAAAATTTGAAAAAGAACATTGCTTGCATGCATAAAGAACATGATTCTTTTAGAGATAACATTGCATGCTTAGAAAAAGATAATAAGAAAATTAAAAAGAATTTTGATTGCATGCTAAAAGAGAACGATTCTTTTAAAATTAAAATTGCTTGTTTAGAAAAAGAAAAGGATGTTTTGAAAAATGAAAATGTTTCCTTGATGACCAAATTAAATAATCTTTGTGAAGGAAACACTATTTTGAAAAATAAAGTTGATATGGTGGAAAAACAAAAGGAAGTTGTTTTTAAAGAAAACAAGTCTTTGAAAAGAAAAATTTGTGAAAAAGAAAAAGATTTTGTTTCGAAAAAGAAAAAGAAAAATGATTCTATATCTCACCATGCTTTACATGCCACCACTAGTGAGATTAATGTTTTGAAAGATAAAATGAATAATTTGAGCTCTACCTTGAGCTCTTGTGCATTCAATCATTCTAGGTTGGAATCATTGTTTCAAAAGAAACAAGTTCCCCATCTTCATGCACATCATAATCATGCATTTGCTTATGTTGAACAACATGATCACACTCCTACACATAAGCATCCTAAGGTGTACACATGTACACATTGTGGCCGCAAAGGCCATTTAGCAAAATTTTGTTATGATAGGTTAAATCATTATAATTTTGCTAATAAAAGATTTTGGGTTTCTTACAAGACTAACCCCCAAGGACCCAAGAAAATATGGGTACCAAACCCCCATCATTTGCGTTTGATGTAGGTGAGGACTCTCACAAAACGTGAGAGGATCGGTGCCTTGGTAGTGGATGCACATGGATTGGATGGACACACTTTAGACGCATCGCTATCAAGGAGTTTTGGTGGGACGACCACCATATTTGGAGTTTTGGAACATAGTTCCTTAGTTGGTAACTATTTCTAAACTCTTAGATTATATACATGCTTTTTCATCTATGACATCATATAGCATGTTCATGATTTATGTATTTTTGTGCTTCATGTGGTATATACTAGTTTAAATGTAGTTGTTATCAAAACTTGTATTTATACATGTACAAATAGTGAGAACAAATTGATTCATATATGATTTGTACTTCATGCTCATTTGTACCCACTTTATGCACATGTATAGGCTAGTTTTGATGATTCTTTCATTTATACTTGTTATGCCTATTTTATGATTTTACTTCATGTATATGTATTTTTAATTCAAATTTAATAAATATACATGTATACCCGTGAGTCTCTTGCCTTCATGCAAATACATTTGATAGACTCTTTTATGTTTGGGATATGTATGTGTATTGTTAGTTTTAGATAAATCATACATATACCATGAAGATTAGTGTTTTAATGAAAAATAATTTTTCATGTTTTTGTTTTGTTAAAAATGTGACTTATGATCTTTTTGAGCTTCAATGTCTATTTTCATGAAAATGCTATTTACATAACCTTTGAACACTCATCTTTTACTTTTCAAGATAATTTTGAGCTTTATGGACTATGAGTGATTGAACTTTTATGTATTTAGTATGATTCATGAAATACATATGCTTTGATTTCATGTTTTTGAAGGATATTTAACTAGTTTTTCAAAAATTATTTTAATTAGTTAATTGTTCTTCATTTGGTAGAGTTTTTCAAATAAAGCTTATTTTTCAAATCTATTTTTGAAAACCCCTACCATCTATGGGAGGTTGGCTGGGCGATTATGCCTTGTATGCTTCATTGAAAATCTTTTATCTTGAGCATATGAAGGGTGGTAGTTATATGAGATATATACTTGATTTACATTGTTATTTCAATTGGTATCATTGAAATTCTTTCAATTTGTATCTAAATTGATTATTTTTGTATATACTCATATTTTGTTTTCTTACATATATATATGTATCAATGTCAATTGGTATACTCATTTCATACATATATATGATTTTCATGTGCTTAACTTTCAATTGATTCACATTTTTAAAAGCACAAAGTTTATGATGAAAAATAAAAATTTTTGATCATTATGTTTACTATTGGTATCAATATGTTTCAACTTCATATTTGTTAAATTTCAATTGGTATCAATATGAATTACAATAATGATTATTTTCAATTTGGTATCTTAAAATTTGTTTGTTTTACTAAAGCTCTGATACCTTTAAAAATTTTGTTTGATAAAAAAAAACATTTTTTGATTTGTATTTCTTATATGCAAGGAGAGCCTAACATCTCTTCTACATATAGATTCATGTTGAGTGTATTGTATATTGAGGAGCTTGACAACTCTTCTTTATGTGGTACACGTGTGTAGGGGGAGCTTCACATCTCCTCTTATGCATTACATAATATGTGTTATGTGAATTGGGGCTTGTCATCCCTTCTTCATGTAATGCATATGTGTAGGGAAGCTAACTTAGCGTCTTCCTCTTCATGAATGTATATCGCATATAACCTTTTATTGATATGTTTGACCCCTTATTGATCTCTTTGTTTATGACAAAAAGGGGGAGAAAGATTTGATGATTTTGTTTTACCTTAAACCCTTTGTTGATGATTGACAAAAAGGGGGAGAGGTATTTGCTATATATGCATGTTTTTATAAAAGGATTTATGTTTATGCATATATGTTTGTTTTGCAAATAGGAGAAAAAGAATTTGATTTTGTTTTATCTCCTTGATTTGCATACATGTCATGTGTTTCATTTCCATATTATATTGTTTATTGTTTATGCATGAGTTAAGGGGGAGCTTCTTTGGAGTTTTACTTTAATCCATGCATATATAACTTCATGAGTTTTGTCATCATCAAAAAGGGGGAGATTGTTGGCCCAAAGGCCCATCACTCTAGTTTTGATGATGATTAACTCATGTAGTTATATTACTAATGATCTTGTGCTTAATTAGTGACAGATTTATGATCAAGATCTTAGTAGGTGTGGAGCTTCAACAAAGGATTTTAAGACAAGTTTTGGAGCTTGCACCGGTTGATTCACGAGCCTATGCATCAAGATTTGAGCTCGGCGAATCGTGTTTGGACCAAGTCAAGAAGATGAGAAGACTTCAAGGGAAGACTTCAAGATCAAGACTTGTGTCTAGATATAAGATTTTTGTTTTAGTTAAAATGTAAAGGATAGAATAGTTAGTGGATTGCTCAAGTATATATATCACACACACACTCTTGAATTAATTGTCTTTTCATAAAAGGATTTTTAGTTTAGAAAAGACTTTCTTTTTGGAAAAATATCATTTTGATTTTTTGGTGTTTTCCTTACTTGCTTCTAACCAAAATCATTTTTAGAGCTTAATGTCAAAAACATAGATATTTCATCATGATTGTGTAGTGGATCATATCCATACACTCTATGCTTTAATAAGTTCAAAATATCTTGTTTTTGTATTTGGTAAAGTTTTAGAAAATACAAGATTATCTCTAACATTTTTTCTCCCTAGTGCTAACCCAGAACTGGCTTACGGGTCGACCGTGAGGTCGACCGGAACCAAGGGCAGGTCGACCGCAAGGTCGACCGACGTGCACAGAGCCGTGCATGTCTGACAGTTCAGTGGGCGGGTCGACCGGCGGGTCGACCGGAACTGAGAGCGGGTCGACCGGCGGGTCGACCGGAACTGAGAGCAGTGCTCTCTGTTCTTTTGGGTCGACCGGCGGGTCGACCGGCAGGCTCCAACGGTCGGATTTTTGACCGTTGGCGGTCGACCGGCGGGTCGACCGGCAGGTCTGACAGACCCCAACGGCTAGTTTTTCCTAGCCTATAAATTTGGGGGTTTGGTCATTGTTTTGAGCTAAGATTTTAGGAGAGCTTTGAGCCAGTTTTTCCCACTCCATTAAAAGAGTTTTCTCCACATATTTGAGAGCAAATATTTTTAATCAAAAGGAAAGTTTTATCAAGAGTTTAAAAGTGATTTCTTGAGTTTTTCATCATAGATTCAATCCTTACTTTCTCACAATCACTTGAGCTATCCATTGCCTTATCTATCCATAGGATTGTGTTGTGAGAGTTTGTAATTGGTGATCAAAGTGTTTTAGATCACCAAGAGATTCCTTCTTTGTTCTTTGAGGAGGCGGACAAGTGTGTTCGCGGTGGTTTAGAGTTCTTGTGTGAACTTGGTGGTTTGAGGTGCGGCCTCGGCGAGCTAGTGAGCTTGCGTGTGTACGGGACTAGAGAGTCCGAGGGCTTGTAGGTGTTGCGGCACCGGGGAGAGATCCATTGGGATCTTGCATAGTGGAAATCCTTCATGTGTCGAAGGCGGGGATGTAGAGCAAGGGTGCTCGAACCTCGAAACATACCCTTGTGTTTGCGATTGCTCATTCTCTCTCTATCTCCTTTATATCTTGCATTCCATTATTGTCTATCTTTATATGCTTGATATATTCATTTGTGCTCATTGATATACATGCGTGGGATTGTTTTCTAACACTTGTATTCAACCAAGAGAGCCAACACAGCACCTCAACCCTTATTTACGGGGAATCTAGAGGAGTTTGTGCAGAGCCCTTCACGGGGAATTCGGCAACACTCTTGTGTTATACGTAGTGTTTAGTGTAAAAGTTTTATTTGGTTATAATTGCTTTTAGCTTCCGCATCATTCCTCATTAAGTGACCATTAGATTAGCCATCACCTATTCATCCCCCTCTAGGTGAACCTACAATTGGTATCAGAGCTTGGTACTCTGATTTGGGTCTAACAACCTAGAGTTAAAGATCCTCATTTTTAGGCTAATCACATATTTTGTACACACACCATGGACTTCATGTCACCACCCATATTTGACATTGTTAACATCCATATATGGAAGGTGAAGATGTCCTTGTACCTCAAATCCTTAGGTATTCATGTTTATCTTGCCACAACTAATAATGCATATTGTTTAAATGGTAAGAATATTGAGGCTAATACAAAAGCCTTACATGCTTTAAGATTTACCCTAAATGATGATTACTTATCTAGGGTTGCTAACATTGATTTGGCTTTTGTAGTGTGGAACATCCTCCTCTCCCTTGGCGAAAAAGAACAATATTATGCCGGGAGCGATTTGGATGTTGGAAGCGACATCTCCAACGTGTGTTACATGGTCCAAGGGGATAACCCCCTTGAGGTAACTACCGAATCTGAGGATGAAGACATGTCATATGATGAGCTTACTACCTTTTGTCAACTTGTGCTTGAAAAATATGACATGCTTAAAAAGAAAAAGAAAAATTGAAAAAGAACATTGCTTGCATGCATAAAGAACATGATTCTTTTAGAGATAACATTGCATGCTTAGAAAAAGATAATAAGAAAATTAAAAAGAATTTTGATTGCATGCTAAAAGAGAACGATTCTTTTAAAATTAAAATTGCTTGTTTAGAAAAAGAAAAGGATGTTTTGAAAAATGAAAATGTTTCCTTGATGACCAAATTAAATAATCTTTGTGAAGGAAACACTATTTTGAAAAATAAAGTTGATATGGTGGAAAAACAAGGAAGTTGTTTTTAAAGAAAACAAGTCTTTGAAAAGAAAATTTGTGAAAAAGAAAAAGATTTTGTTTCGAAAAAGAAAAAGAAAAATGATTCTATATCTCACCATGCTTTACATGCCACCACTAGTGAGATTAATGTTTTGAAAGATAAAATGAATAATTTGAGCTCTACCTTGAGCTCTTGTGCATTCAATCATTCTAGGTTGGAATCATTGTTTCAAAAGAACAAGTTCCCCATCTTCATGCACATCATAATCATGCATTTGCTTATGTTGAACAACATGATCACACTCCTACACATAAGCATCCTAAGGTGTACACATGTACACATTGTGGCCGCAAAGGCCATTTAGCAAAATTTTGTTATGATAGGTTAAATCATTATAATTTTGCTAATAAAAGATTTTGGGTTTCTTACAAGACTAACCCCCAAGGACCCAAGAAAATATGGGTACCAAAACCCCCATCATTTGCGTTTGATGTAGGTGAGGACTCTCACAAAACGTGAGAGGATCGGTGCCTTGGTAGTGGATGCACATGGATTGGATGGACACACTTTAGACGCATCGCTATCAAGGAGTTTTGGTGGGACGACCACCATATTTGGAGTTTTGGAACATAGTTCCTTAGTTGGTAACTATTTCTAAACTCTTAGATTATATACATGCTTTTTCATCTATGACATCATATAGCATGTTCATGATTTATGTATTTTTGTGCTTCATGTGGTATATACTAGTTTAAATGTAGTTGTTATCAAAACTTGTATTTATACATGTACAAATAGTGAGAACAAATTGATTCATATATGATTTGTACTTCATGCTCATTTGTACCCACTTTATGCACATGTATAGGCTAGTTTTGATGATTCTTTCATTTATACTTGTTATGCCTATTTTATGATTTTACTTCATGTATATGTATTTTTAATTCAAATTTAATAAATATACATGTATACCCGTGAGTCTCTTGCCTTCATGCAAATACATTTGATAGACTCTTTTATGTTTGGGATATGTATGTGTATTGTTAGTTTTAGATAAATCATACATATATCATGAAGATTAGTGTTTTAATGAAAAATAATTTTTCATGTTTTTGTTTTGTTAAAAATGTGACTTATGATCTTTTTGAGCTTCAATGTCTATTTTCATGAAAATGCTATTTACATAACCTTTGAACACTCATCTTTTACTTTTCAAGATAATTTTGAGCTTTATGGACTATGAGTGATTGAACTTTTATGTATTTAGTATGATTCATGAAATACATATGCTTTGATTTCATGTTTTTGAAGGATATTTAACTAGTTTTTCAAAAATTATTTTAACTAGTTAATTGTTCTTCATTTGGTAGAGTTTTTCAAATAAAGCTTATTTTTCAAATCTATTTTTGAAAACCCCTACCATCTATGGGAGGTTGGCTGGGCGATTATGCCTTGTATGCTTCATTGAAAATCTTTTATCTTGAGCATATGAAGGGTGGTAGTTATATGAGATATATACTTGATTTACATTGTTATTTCAATTGGTATCATTGAAATTCTTTCAATTTGTATCTAAATTGATTATTTTTGTATATACTCATATTTTGTTTTCTTACATATATATATGTATCAATGTCAATTGGTATACTCATTTCATACATATATATGATTTTCATGTGCTTAACTTTCAATTGGTTCACATTTTTAAAAGCACAAAGTTTATGATGAAAAATAAAAATTTTTGATCATTATGTTTACTATTGGTATCAATATGTTTCAACTTCATATTTGTTAAATTTCAATTGGTATCAATATGAATTACAATAATGATTATTTTCAATTTGGTATCTTAAAATTTGTTTGTTTTACTAAAGCTCTGATACCTTTAAAAATTTTGTTTGATAAAAAAAACATTTTTTGATTTGTATTTCTTATATGCAAGGAGAGCCTAACATCTCTTCTACATATAGATTCATGTTGAGTGTATTGTATATTGAGGAGCTTGACAACTCTTCTTTATGTGGTACACGTGTGTAGGGGGAGCTTCACATCTCCTCTTATGCATTACATAATATGTGTTATGTGAATTGGGGCTTGTCATCCCTTCTTCATGTAATGCATATGTGTAGGGAAGCTAACTTAGCGTCTTCCTCTTCATGAATGTATATCGCATATAACCTTTTATTGATATGTTTGACCCCTTATTGATCTCTTTGTTTATGACAAAAAGGGGGAGAAAGATTTGATGATTTTGTTTTACCTTAAACCCTTTGTTGATGATTGACAAAAAGGGGGAGAGGTATTTGCTATATATGCATGTTTTTATAAAAGGATTTATGTTTATGCATATATGTTTGTTTTGCAAATAGGAGAAAAAGAATTTGATTTTGTTTTATCTCCTTGATTTGCATACATGTCATGTGTTTCATTTCCATATTATATTGTTTATTGTTTATGCATGAGTTAAGGGGGAGCTTCTTTGGAGTTTTACTTTAATCCATGCATATATAACTTCATGAGTTTTGTCATCATCAAAAAGGGGGAGATTGTTGGCCCAAAGGCCCATCACTCTAGTTTTGATGATGATTAACTCATGTAGTTATATTACTAATGATCTTGTGCTTAATTAGTGACAGATTTATAATCAAGATCTTAGTAGGTGTGGAGCTTCAACAAAGGATTTTAAGACAAGTTTTGGAGCTTGCACCAGTTGATTCACGAACCTATGCATCAAGATTTGAGCTCGGTGAATCGTGTTTGGACCAAGTCAAGAAGATGAGAAGACTTCAAGGGAAGACTTCAAGATCAAGACTTGTGTCCAGGTATAAGATTTTTGTTTTAGTTAAAATATAAATGATAGAATAGTTAGTGGATTGCTCAAGTATATATATCACACACACACTCTTGAATTAATTGTCTTTTCATAAAGGATTTTTAGTTTAGAAAAGACTTTCTTTTTGGAAAAATATCATTTTGATTTTTTGGTGTTTTCCTTACTTGCTTCTAACCAAATCATTTTTAGAGCTTAATGTCAAAAACATAGATATTTCATCATGATTGTGTAGTAGATCATATCCATACACTCTATGCTTTAATAAGTTCAAAATATCTTATTTTTGTATTTGGTAAAGTTTTAGAAAATACAAGATTATCTCTAACATTTTTTCTCCCAAGTGCTGACCCAGAACTGGCTTACGGGTCGACCGGGAGGTCGACCGGAACCAAGGGCAGGTCGACCGCAAGGTCGACCGACGTGCACAGAGCCGTGCACGTCTGGCAGTTCAGTGGGCGGGTCGACACGTGGGTCGACCGGAACTGAGAGCGGGTCGACCGGCGGGTCGACCGGAACTGAGAGCAGTGCTCTCTGTTCTTTTGGGTCGACTGGCGGGTCGACCGGCAGGCTCCAACGGTCGGATTTTTGACCGTTGGCGGTTGACCGGCGGGTCGACCGGCAGGTCTGACAGACCTCAACGGCTAGTTTTTCCTAGACTATAAATTTGGGGGTTTGGTCATTGTTTTGAGCTAAGATTTTAGGAGAGCTTTGAGCCAGTTTTTCCCACTCCATTAAAAGAGTTTTCTCCACATATTTGAGAGCAAATATTTCCAATCAAAAGGAAAGTTTTATCAAGAGTGTAAAAGTGATTTCTTGAGTTTTTCACCATAGATTCAATCCTTGCTTTCTCACAATCACTTGAGCTATCCATTACCTTATCTATCCATAGGATTGTGTTGTGAGAGTTTGTAATTGGTGATCAAAGTGTTTTAGATCACCAAGAGATTTCTTCTTTATTCTTTGAGGAGGCGGACAAGTGTGTTCGCGGTGGTTTAGAGTTCTTGTGTGAACTCGGTGGTTTGAGGTGCGGCCTCGGCGAGCTAGTGAGCTTGCGTGTGTACGGGACTAGAGAGTCCGAGGGCTTGTAGGTGTTGCGGCACCGGGAGAGATCCATTGGGATCTTGCATAGTGGAAATCCTTCGTGTGTCGAAGGCGGGGATGTAGAGCAAGGTGCTCGAACCTCGAAACATACCCTTGTGTTTGCGATTGCTCATTCTCTCTCTATCTCCTTTATATCTTGCATTCCATTATTGTCTATCTTTATATGCTTGATATATTCATTTGTGCTCATTGATATACATGCGTGGGATTGTTTGCTAACACTTGTATTCAACCAAGAGAGCCAACGCGGCACCTCAACCCTTATTTACGGGGAATCTAGAGGAGTTTGTCCAGAGCCCTTCACGGGGAATTCGGCAACACTCTTGTGTTATACGTGATATTTAGTGTAAAAGTTTTATTTGGTCATAATTGCTTTTAGCTTCCGCATCATTCCTCATTAAGTGACCATTAGATTAGCCATCACCTAGTCACCCCCCCTCTAGGTGAACCTACAAGAGTTCCAACTTATCTTTCACGAGATAGAAGCCGAAGGTATGATTCTACCTGAAACCTTTCAGGTTGCTACTATCATGGAGAAACTCCCACCTGCGTGGAGAAATTTCAAGAACTACTTGAAGCACAAGCGAAAGGAGCTGGAGTTGGAAGATCTCATTGTGAGGCTTCGAATCGAGGAGGACAACCGAAAGTCCGAGAAAAGGAGCAGTAAGAACTCCTATGAAGCAAAAGCTAATGTGATCGAAGACTCAAAGGGAAAGCGTCTACTTCCAAAGGCTTAAAGCGGAAGAAGACTTCCCAGGGGTACATAGGCAAGGTCCAAGAAGGTAAGAACATGCGCTTTAAGGGAACCTGCTACATCTGCAATAAAGAAGGGCATAAGGCGAATGAATGTCGTAGCCGTCTCAAAAAGAAAAAGAAGAGCCATCCACAGGCAAACTTGACCGACCATGCGTCGCCAAGTCTTTCAGCTGTGGTGTCAGAGGTGAATTTGACAATTAACAATAAGGATTGGTGGGTAGACACTGGGGCTACTTGGCGCATCTGCTCTGAGAAATTATTATTCTCTGAATATCAAAAACTAGAGCAAGATGAGCAACTATTCATGGGAAACTCAGCCGTCTCAAAGGTTGAAGGAAAAGGCAAGGTCATCCTGAAGTGGACATCTGGAAAATAGCTTACTCTGAACGATGTGCTACATGTTCCAGATATCCGCAAGAATTTGATCTCTGGATCAATACTTAGTAAGAAAGGATTTAGAATGGTTTTTGAATCAGATAAATTTGTACTTACTAAGGGAGGGATGTATGTGGGAAAGGGTTATCTTGTTGATGGACTTTTTAAAGCTAATGTTGCAGTGGTAGATAAAAAATCTGTATATTTGTACCCAAAGCTTATAAATAAAGGAAAAACTTCTGTTTATTTGCTTGAGTCTCCTACTTTATGGCATGCTAGATTAGGGCATGTAAATTACAAGTCATTAAAGAACTTGTCTAATTTAGGATATATTCTTAAACTCAACTTGGAAGAAATTCGCAAGTGTGAGATTTGTGTTGAGGCCAAGTTAGCAAAAAATTTATTTCACTCAATTGATCGAAATACAGAACCTTTAGGGTTAATTCATAGCGATCTGGTAAAAAGTATTTTATTAGTTTTATTGATGACTGTACAAGATACTATTATGTGTATCTTTTAAACAGTAAGGATGAGGCAATAAATATGTTTATAACATATAAAGCCGAAGTTGAGAATCAACTCAACAAGAATATCAAGATTCTAAAATCCGATAGAGGCAGAGAATATGAATCAAATGATTTTAGTGAGTTATGCGCTAAATTTGGTATAATCTATCAAACAACAGCACCATATACTCCTCAGCAAAATGGAATTGCTGAACGGAAAAATAGAACTTTGAAGGAGATGGTCAATTCCATGCTCGTAAGTTCTAGAGCTCCGCAGAACTTGTGGGGGGAAGCTCTGTTAACTGTAAATTATATTCTAAACAGAGTACCCCACAAGAAACTTGGTATTATACTATTTGAGTTATGGCATGGAAGGACACCTTCCTACCATTACCTCAAAATGTGGGGGTGCCTTGTAAAGGTACTAGCACCATTACCTAAAAAGACTAAGTTGGGAGCAATAACTATGGACTGCATATTCATAGACTATACCTTGAATAGTAGTGCCTACAGATTTCTGCTTCATAAATCAGATATATCAGATATTTATGTAAACATGATTATCGAATCTAGAGATGTTGTGTTCTTTGAAGATCTTTTTCCATATAAACGGGAAACAGATAAGACTTCTGGGAAAGGACACATGAGATGGCGTTCAGGGACGAAAGCCCCGATGAACCGATTGTTAATGCGGAAATTGAACCAAGAAGAAGTCAGAGATCTAGAATCTCAAAATCTTTTGGTCCAGATTTCATAGTATACGTTATTGAAAGCGAGCCTCAAACATTTAAAGAGGCTATGTCAACCCCAGAAGCACAAATGTGGAAAGAAGTCATAAATAGCGAAATAGAATCCATACTAAGTAATCATACTTGGGAATTGGTAAACTTGCCTCCTGGTAGTAAACCAATTGGGTGTAAGTGGATTTTTAAAAGAAAATTAAAACCCGATGGATCTATCGATAAGTACAAGGCTAAATTAGTAGCAAAGGGTTATCAACAAAAGGAAGGACTTGACTACTTCGATACTTATTCACCAGTAACAAGAATAACCTCCATTCGGATGTTGATTGCAATTGCAGTATTGTATAACTTAGATATCCATCAAATGGATGTCAAGACTGCATTCTTAAATGGTGAATTAAATGAAGAAATAAATATGGAGCAACCTGAAGGATTTATAGTCAAGGGCCAAGTACACAAAGTGTGTAAATTGGTAAAATCCTTATACGGTCTAAAACAGGCTCCAAAACAATGGCATGAGAAATTTGATAGTATCATGATCAAAGATGGATTCACTATCAATGAATGCGATAAGTGTGTTTATACTAAAACAGTTAGAAATGCATGTATCATTGTTTGTCTTTATGTAGACGACATGTTGATACTTGGGACTAATATTGAAATTATTAAGTCCACTAAAAGAATGTTATCAACAGTTTTGACATGAAGGATCTGGGGGTTGCTGATGTAATTTTAGGAATTAAAATCACCAGAACACCAGATGGAATCAGTCTATCTCAATCTCACTACGTGGATAAGATGATAGAAAGATTCAAGGATCATGGGATAAAGGAGAATACAAATCTTTTTCTCCCACACGTCCACCTTCATAAGAATACAGGAACTGGAATACGTCAATTGGAGTATTCTCAGATTATCGGAAGTCTAATATATCTGATGAATTGCACTAGACTCGATATTGCTTACGCTGTAAGCAAGTTAAGCAGATACACTAGTAATCTTAATGATCAACATTGGACTGCTCTACTGCTAGTATTGGGTTACGTATCACATACCAAGGAATATGCCTTGAGATATGGACAGTATCCACCTGTACTTGAAGGATACAGTGATGCTAATTGGATTGCAGATTCTAAAGAATCAAAATCAACTAGCGGATACGTATTTACTCTAGGAGGAGCAGCGGTATCTTGAAAATCTTGTAAGCAAACATGTATTGCCCGTTCCACTATGGAATCAGAATTCATAGCCTTAGATAAGGCCGGAGAAGAAGCAGAATGGTTTCGATAATTTTTGGAAGATATACCATTATGGCAAAAGCCAGTGCCCGCTATATGTATACACTGCGATAATCAAGCAGCTATATTTAGGGCACAAAATGTTATATATAACGGTAAGTCTAGACAGATTCGTCATAGACATAATACTGTTAAACAATTGCTCTCAAATGGAATTATCTCTATTGATTTTGTCTCGTCAAAAGATAATTTAGCGGATCCGCTTACTAAAGGTTTAAGTGGAGAGCGTATAAACTGCACATCGAGGGGAATGGGTCTAAAAGCCTAACCTTACCGAGTCAACTTAATAGAAACCTCACTTAGCGACTGGAGATCCCACGGACTAAGTTCAAGAGGAAAAACTAGTATGATTGACTCAGCAAGTAAGCACTTGGGAGCTTGACTCCAATCCATTACTAAGGTGCACATAAGTGCTTTTCTACAAGTGGATTAAGGATAAGCTTAACGCTTTTAATGATGCCTATATCTTGTTACTAAACAAATGGAGTAGAGGAGACTACTCTTAATAGGACGATCACCTATGTGAGTATAGAGTTGGGTCGGCTCTTTGGGAATTTCTATGAAGGCTGTTATTCCCTAAAGATACTCCCTGAAACCAAGAATGTCTAGGGCCAAAACGGACACAACCGAGAACCAAAGTTGATTTAGAAAGTCACTGTGTGAAGCTTGTTGACTTGACTTACACTAACGGCTAACAGTTCAAGACCTAGTTCACTGATTAGCTAGTAAGTCTGATAAAACTTTCACTATGGAAGGTTCAAGACCTAGTTCACCTATCCTTATGCAGTTTCTTTTCTAAAGTACCTTTCACAATAGAGTCAGTTTCTTTTTGTGTCAATTCCTTGAATCTCCATTCATTGTGGGGGTTTGTTGGAATATGAAGAATATATATATATGTGAATCTTTGAATTGAATTACGGCGAGATCCGTTGATCGAATCAATTGGATGATGGTTGGAGTGTGTTCTCCTTCCATTGGGGATGAACGTGGTATATTCACATGTTCAATTCCGACTTCGAATGAATGAGATATTCAAGTCTAAAGATTGCCTAATTCAAAGCCAAAATGGGACTAAAGGTAGCTAAAGGCATTTAGTCCCACATTGGCCATGGGATGGAAGTTCGTAGTGTTTAAATAGAGAAAATTGAGAACAAAGGGCGTGCCCTTTGGGTACTTAGAGTTTTCGCACGCGATTGGGAGGAAACCATGCCCGCACATGCGCGCGCGCGCGCCGCCGCTGGCGGCGGCTCCGGTGCCGGGCCGGGCTCGGGCTCGGGTTCAGGTTCGGGTTCCCTACCCGGCCTGGTTCTTTTTGAACTGGGTCTCACGGGTATGGGTTACGTGAAGCATACCCGCTCCGCTATCCGGATCCGAACCGCTCCGCCAACGGCTGTCGCGGCAGTTGGACGGCCAACGGCTGCAGTGGTTGGGTCGAACCGTTGCAACGGTTCAGACCGAACCGTTGCAACTATTCGTTGGGTTCGGACCAGTTGGCCCCTCCCGGAGCGCTATAAATAGCGCTCCGAATTCTCAATTGAAAACACAACACAACACACCAACAGCAAGAAATCTGAAGGAGATCCTCTCTCTCTCTCTCTCAGTCTTGAAGTGACTTCCAAACAGGAAGTGGGAAATCAGTAATTCAGTTTCCAAAGTGGCTTCCAAAAGAGATTCTGTAAAAATTCGTTCTGAAAGAAGGCTTAGAAAATTCAACAGATTCTTTAATAGAATTGTTGCCTGAATCTGGGACTTCTGAAGAAGAATATTCTTCAACTTTCCTTCTTCCTCTACAGTGGGTGCTCCTCCAAAGTAAAGGCAAATATTATCTCGAAATTTGTCTTTGTCCCGCCGCTTCAATAATCCTGTGAAGGTACTGGTTACCTACGGTTCGACCGTACGGTGATTTGGTAGTGCTATCCAAATATCGTGAAGGAGTGTTGTATCTTGGGAGACCAGCGTCCAGTAACCCGTTAGCACCAGTGCGGGGGACGTAATTGTCTTAAGGAGATTCGCTTTAAGCGTACCTCACTCCAAGTACTGTAAAAGTGAATTAATTTCTTTATATAGGGGATACACTGATATTCAGTATATTGAGACTGATTTATATCAGTCTAATTGGTGTTTAACCAAGGAAGGAAATTGAAAGGTGGTTCTTAAATTAAGGAACGTTCTATTGAACGGAAAACCTCCCACCTGATATTTACCGACCTGGCCAATTAGATTGTTGATATTTCAGTAATATTGATTAGTTGTCAGATTGATCTCAGAAACCAACAAATATTACAACAATCAAGCTTCTATCATCACACATAACACATGTAGAATGGACATGAAATTCCAGGACAGATACTGCTTGGCATGCTATTTTCTTTCATATGAAATAGGGGGCACATGAAAATGACACAAAGAACAGTGTCATTTTCCTCCACCTCCATTAATTTCACCCTGAGCGTGTATAGAAGGGCACGAAATGGTAACCAAGTGAGATGCTCATAGCGTCTCTGTTTATTAAAACATAACCTGGAAAAACATGTAGTATACTGATACCACCATTGGACCTGCCAAGAAGTCTGAAAACAAACAAGACGTGACATGGAATACAAGCTACCAATATGTTCTTAGATTCTGGAATATGAAATTGAAGTCAAATATGTTGTATCGATGAAATGTGGACCCCACTTCCCAAGATTGGGTTTTTCTTGAAAAGAGTGGATTTAACAACAAAGTATTTTTTTTTCTTTAAAGAATGAAAAACAGTAAAAGAGAAAAAAAAATGTGAGTCAAGAGGGTAATCTATGAAATATAGAGTATTCCTACATATGTGGACGTACACGGTCACACACATACAGAGATTTAAAATCAGCATGGGAAAGTAAAGATACAAATGGCCTATGTTGTAATAACCATAGGTCTCCGAGAGAAGAAGTAAAACATTAGATTATAAGGGTTTCATCATATTAACAGACTTGTGGTTCATTGTATCTGTATCTCCTGTGAGGCATGTGGCTCATTGTATCTGTGCCTCCTGTATATATGCACGCGGTTCATTGTATCTGGAAGTGCATAATTTCCTTATTCTTCTCTCCACATGCTTATATATATTGATGTAACCCTCAGTGAAATAATATATTGAAATTTCTTCTTCTCCAAATTATCATGGTCTCAAAGCCATTCCTCTGCCGATCGTCATTCTACGCTATCAATGAGCCTGAAATGGGCCATGCTCATGTAGCTGTGGCTAGCGCCGGACTATCTCTTCATCTTACGCTATTATCGGCGTTGATGCCATCTTACTCCAGTGCAGGGCCGGCCCTGGCCCAAGGCGACAGCCCAGAACCCAAAAATATAAGGGGCCCAAAATTTTATTTAAGCCTGTGTTATAGGATATTAAAATAAGAAAAATAAATAACTGAAAAGAGTTATGCAGTGAGCATGCAGTGCCTCTTCCACTTGCCCAGGACCCAGGAAAGGCTCTGGTCTAGCCCCTCTTCTCCCCAACCTCCCTCTCCTCAAACCCCACAGCCATATTTCTCTCCATCTCAACATAGAAGAAAAACCCATCCAGTTTTCAATGCCATCAACATCTCCAACCCCTCCAGCTCCAACCCAAGAATCAGCGGCATAGGACCTTTATTCCCCGTGGGTTCAACTTCAAGAGGCCGGAGATAAAAGTGCCCACCGTCGTCTTTTGGACCTTAAGCTCGCCTTGGCGCCTACCTATGACATTGCCCCCGAGGTCTGCGGTTGGGGCCAGCAGCGTCTGATCGGATCGGGGTAAGTAACCCCCATCTCATTTATGATATTCTTTTTTGCTGCCCATATATCCATTATTATTTGAAGTGTTGCAAATGATGTGGTGAAAGAAAAGAATGTGTGCCAGACACATTCTTCCAACATCCCTGTCTTCTTCTTTCAAACTCTATCCCTTGCAGCCTTGCCCATTTAAATTTTTGCTACCCATATATCCAATGTCCATTATTATTTGAATACAGAATATGGCCGGCCCTGTCTTCTTCTTTCTCTCAAACTCTACCCCTTGCCCAATTAAATTTGATTTGATGTGTTTTATTTAAACTAAGATAAGAATCCCAAGTTGTGAAGGAAACTTGAAGAATCATGGAATCAAAGTTAGAATTTTTTTAGTTATAGAGGAGTAGTTCGGAATTTTGCTTTTCTGGCATTTCTGCACTGTGCTGTATAACTTCCAAAGAGAAGACATGTCTCAGAACATAATTTATAGAAGAATAATTTTCAGAATTCAGTTTGTGTGGATGTCTGGATGATATATGTCTTTGAAAGTGTTGTGCGCAGCGGGGTCGGAAGAAAAACACAACAACCATCATCCTTGAGGAATCCGCCCTCCTGGCGGAGACTCGATGCAGCCGGAGAAACAACCAACGCAATAGGGACAACAACCAACAGAGAAAAACAATCAACGCACTAATTTAACGAGGTTCGGCCAACGTGCCTACGTCCTCGGGGTAAGGGAGAGAGATTTTATTGATTCAACAATCAATTACAAATTATTCCTTCTTCAAGGAATTTCCAATGGAGATTTTCAGTGGGATACAATACATGAGGCCTCTAGCCTCTATGTATTTATGGAAACCCAGGTTGAATTCAATCCCATCCAGAAAAGGAATTCGAATCCTAAAAGGAAAGTCCAGCCGTGCCTGTCGGTCGACCGGCCGTCAACCGACCCATGCCATCCGAGAGCAGAGCCACTTCAGTCGGTCGACCGGGGCCGGTCGATCACTCCTTCCTGTGCACGCCCTTGCACGTCGATCGACCGGGCCGGTCGACCAGCCTCCACCACCGGTCGACCAGGAGATCGACCGGGAGCACAACTGGTCTGCTCCATGCGCTGTTTCTCGCTCCTTTGTCGTCCGATCTCTGTGCTATCTTCTTCCATCTCCTCTATCTCCTCTCTCCCACAGAAAGGTCATTTCTGATTCCGCAACATTCAATTATTGGCTATGAGAAATCAAGATAAATGGTAAAATTCAACAACACTTAATTCCAGCCTAATCTTAGAGTAATCAAAGGCATTCTTACCAAACATTGGTTTAGAAAAGTAATTTAACAACTATACCAAAGAACTTAGATTCATCAGGAAAGATATATTAAGGTTTGAGCCAAATAAAAATAAATGTAGTTACTTTTTACTCATCAAGCTCATTCTAAAACTGTGTCCATATCTATGGATGGGTTGTGTAGTGGATCAATTAATTACTCAAAGAAAGTTGATTGAACTTTGCACTCCGGTCTATTCTTGCTTGAAGATGTCCAATTTGAAGAGTTTATTGGCTTATATTAATTTTAGCATTACTTGTTTGTTGGCTTATATTAATTTTTAGCATTACTTGTTTGTTGGCTTATATTAATTTTTAGCATTACTTCACTAATTAATATTATTTTTTTGACAAAGTTTGTTGCTACTTAATCAATTGGAATAAGAAAGTTTGAAGTTGAAAAAAAGAAGCTCAAAATCAGACCTAATTGTTCCATTCATTAGTTATTTAGTTAAATTTTAAAGGTCAATATTATTCCATGTTTGATTATTGATTTTATTGCTATGGATTTTAATCTTATGTGTTAGATTGTTAAGAATTTTGATATTATTACTTGTGTTATAAAAGCTACACAATGTCTAACAAACAACCCTTTGGATATAAAAATGATTAAAATAGAAAATGAAAAAAAGATTACTCAAATTTTAAGAGGATCACTAAATAAATATTTTTCTAAGAAAGATAATGCTTCACAAGAAAATTTGGTTGAGAATGAATCTGATCAACAAATTCACTTGAAACAATTAATAGAAAAGGAGAATGGTGTGGATTAACAAATTTCAAGGATCAAATAAAAATGGAAATAATAAAACCCATGATCATTCCCTTCATTGTGCTAAAGAACATGTTATGAATGATTTTGAATGCCCAAAATCAAGATTGGATGTGAACATTCATGATCCAATAATGTGGGATAATCTTGATGAAAAATTAAGAGATTTACTTGTAGAAAAGGTCCTACTAGAAAAGATAATTTCAATTATCCTATTAATAAAATCAATAGACATTTTTCCTCTAAACATTATGCTCGATTTTTACCAGATAGTGGGACTCAAGATAAAAAGTGGATAGCGTACTTAAAAGAGTTAGATGAAGTTTTTTGTTTTTATTGTAAGTGTTTAAAAAAGTGCAAATTAAAAGTCAATTGGCAGGTGAAAGAATTTGTGACTGAAAATATCTTAGTAAGAAGCTTACACAATATGAAACAAGTATTGAACACCTCAATAATTTGAGAACTTGGGTTGAGTTAAAAATTAGATTGAAAAAAATTAAACAATCGATAAAAAAAAATGCAAAAGCTAATTAAGAAAGATGCACCACATTGGAAGCAGGTAATAGTTAGAATAATTATTGTTGTTAAGTGTCTTGCTACACATAACTTGACATTTCGTGGAACAATTGAAAAAGTTTATGAAGAATCTGATGGAAACTTTTTAGGTTTACTTGAAATGATTGTAGAGTATGATCTAGTAATGCAACATCATTTTGTCTCATTCACGATAAAAGTATTCATTGTCATTATCTTAGCCATAGAATGCAAAATAAGTTAATAGGAATATTAGCATCCAAAGTAAAAAATGCAATTATTGAAAAATCAAAGAGGCAAAGTATTTTTCGGTAATTCTATCTTGATTATACTCCCGATGCAAGTCACAAAGAGCAAATAACATAAATAATAAGATGTGTTGAAGTTTCAAGACTCCAATAAAAATGGAAGAATACTTTTTGAAATTTTTAAATGTTGTTGATACATCTGGATTAGCACTTTTTAATGAATTGCAAGATGTATTAAATTATTATGGTCTTGATATTGATAATGTGAGAGGGCAAAGCTATGATAATGGTTCTAATATGAAACGAAAAAATATAGCTGTGCAAAAAAAAAAAAAATGCTTGACATAAATCCTAGAGCATTTTACATGTCATGTGGTTCTCATTGTCTTAATTTAATTCTTTGTGATATGAGAAACTCTTTTCATAAAACAAAATCTTTCTTTAAGCATGTCAATGCATATGTACGGTATTTGCTAATTCAACAAAGAGATGAAATGTCTTAATTGATGGTTTAACTTTGAAAAACACGTTAGGAAAGTCATATTGAAAGTGTCAAAGTAATTAAATCTCAAGCTTCTCAAATCAGAAATGCTTTATCTAAATTAGCACAAATTAGTGAAGATGCCAAATTATGTAAGGATCTACAAAGTTTAGCATCGAGAGAAACTTTCAAGTTTTGAGTTGATACTAAGCTTGGTTATTTGGTATGATGTTTTGAACAAGATTAATTTTGTTAGTAAAAAGTTACAATCCGAAGATATATGTCTTGATATTGCTGTAAAATAATTAGAGGGACTGGTTTCTTTTTTTTTTGAAGATTACAGGAAAAATGGGTTTACTTCAGCCATAGTGAAGCTAAAAAAAATGGCCAATGACATGGAGATTGAGCCCATATTTTCTAAAAACATAGAATTTGTAGGAAGAGATATTTTGATGAGATTAACAATAATGAGAGGGAAGAATAATCAGCTGAAGAATGCTTTAGAACAGATTATTTTCTTAATATAGTGAATATTACTCTTTCTCAATTGAGGAGAAGATTTGAACAAGGAGTAGATTTGAACAATTGGAACTGTTTGAGTCTATTTTTGGGTTTTTATTTAATGCATCAAAATTAGTTTTTTTGGATGCTGATGAATTGAAAAGTTCTTGTATGAATTTTGCAAATGCTTTAAAAATGGTGATACTTTTGATGTTGATGAAATAAATTTATATTCAGAATTACAAGTTTTACAATTGATGTTACTAAGAGAAACATATAAAACTCATAAACCATGGATATTATTAAAGATAATAGAGTTTGTAAAAAGTATGGATATGTTTCCGAATGCATTGATTGCTTATAGGATATTACTGATTATTCTTGTGACTATTGCCTCTGCCGAAAGAAGTTTTTCTAAATTAAAGTTATTAAAGTCATACTTGTTGACAACCATGACTCAGAATCGACTAAATGGTTTAGTGATTTTATGCATTTAAAAAGATATGTTGGATATTATTTCGTACGAAAATATTACTATGAATTTGCTTCTAAAAGTGCAACAAGAAGATTTAAATAATAATTAGTGATTGGTATTTCATTGCTACTTTTATTTTGTAGGTGAATGTGATGTTTTTCACTTGAATGAAGATTGCATATAGAGGTTGGATCAACATCTGGATACTTGAAGATTAGAAATTAAACATGTTTTGTTTTTTAATGTAATGTTTTGAGAATCAGTGTACTATTTTTCCTTCATCTAGTATTTTGTCTCACCAGGTTTTCATTAGACAAGGTTTTAACGAGGCTCCCAAAGATTCTGCCTTATCTTTTGCGAACTATTATCATTTTAATAAAAAAAAAATTATTTGATGAAGAAAAAAGATTTGTTTTGACATAACTATGATTTGTGTGTTTAGGGGCATACTTTAGAATTTTACCCATGGCATTACATTTCTCTGGACTGGCTCTGCTCCAGCGCAGCCCTCGGCTCTTGGCTCCACAACCGCCCTCGGCCCTTACCCTGTAGCGCGGAGACTTCCTCCTCCGTGAAATCTCTCCAGCGCGACATCCTTCATCGTGATCAGCCTTGCCTTTGTAAATCACCTAGAGGGGGTGAATAGGTGATGGTTAAAGTAAATGGCAAATAATACGGAATTAAAAAACTAAGTCTAGCAAACAAGTATATACCAAACTACAATACAAACACTAACTTGCACAATGGAGAATCGCATTAAAGAAAAGCAATTATAACATGTAACTAAAAGAGAGATTGAGAAAAAGAGATAAGGAGGAGAGAGAGATGAGCAATCACAAATAAGGGAGATTTATTTCGAGGTTCGAGCCACTTGCTCTACATCTCCATCTTCACCGCATGAAAGATTTCTACTAAAATTTGATCCCGCGAGATTATCACTCTGCACATTCCCTCAAGAACGAATCTGGACCCGCAAGTCCTCTCACTCGGTGACTTCTACACCTTACAATAGTCAAACCCGCAAGCTCGAATAAGGACTCAACTTCTAAACTTCTTTCTTACAATAATGATGAGGATGACCTTCTCAAGATCACCAAAATAGCTCCCAAAAGCTATCCTATAAAGAGTGGGTTTTAGCTTTGAGATTTGTGGATGGGAAGGATTGTACTCAGTAGAGTATGAGACTCAAAAGCAAGTAGAGAATAAAAAAGATTTGACATGAAAAACTCTCTCTCTTTGGAAATTTGAATCTAAATAAATGAAAATGTTTTATCTTAACTCAGTTTGTTTTTCTAAGTTATTACTAATGGTGAAAAGGGTTTCTTTATATAGGTAATCAAAAATCCAGAGAGAATCCATTATAGCCATTTTTTATTAGTGATAAAACAGTTTCTTAGTGTCTATGCACCGCAAGTAGGACTTGATGAGTCTAGTAAGCACCAAGTTTGGGAGAGTTTAGATGAGATAGTGTAACGAATACCCATTAGAGAAAAACTTTTCATAGGCACTGACCTCAATGGGCATGTAGAAACTAGTCGTTTTGGGTTTGATAGTGTACATGAAGGATTTGATTTTGGGGAAAGAAATGAACCAGGTAACTCGATTTTAGATTTTGCTTTGTCTTATGATTTGATCTTAGTGAATACTTGGTTTAAGAAGAGAGAGTCTCACTTGATAACTTTTAGAAGTGGATCAAGTGCGAGCCAAATAGATTTCTTTTTAACTAGGAGAGTAGATAGAGATAGTTGCATCGATTGTAAGGTAGTACCGGGTGGGAGTGTAGTAACCCAATATAAACTCTTAGTTTTAGATATTCAGATTAGAAGGAGATTTAAAAAGATTAAACGTAAGTTAGTTCTTAAGATTAAGTGATGGCGGCTAAAAGAAGGTAACCAAGGAGTCTTTGTAAATCGAGTGGTACATGAAGCAGATTGGAAAGCCTAAAATGATCCCAACACAACAAGAAATAAAATTACTAGCTACATTAAAAGAGTAGCTAAAGATGTATTTGGTGAGTCGCGGGTGGTGCTCCACCATGTAAGGACACATTATGGTAGAATGAAGAGGTAAAAGCTGCCATTAAGATCAAACGAGACTCTTACAGAGATTTAAAGAAAAATTGTGATAGAATGAGTTTTGAGAGGTATAAGTTAGCCAAGAAGGAGGCTAAGAAAGCTATTCAGAATGTAAGAGCTAAAGTGTATAAAGAAGTGTATGAGAAGTTGGACACCAAAGAGTTTGAAAAGGTTATATATAGAATTGTTCGAAAAAGGAGACAAAGACTAGAGACTTATGTACTGTGAGGTGTGTCAAGGATAAGGATCAGAAGGTTTTAGTTCGAGATAAAGAAATTAAAGAAAGATGGCGGGAGTATATTGACAGATTGTTCAATAGTAGTTCTACTCAAGATTTGAGTGACCTTACCATTCAGTGCCAGGATATGAACCATAATTATATGCGTAGAATTAGCGAATCTGAAGTTAAAAAGGTCTTGAAGAAGATGAAGTCAAGGAAAGCTGTTAAGCCAGATGGAATTCCTATTGAGGTATGAGATGCTTAGGAGATATGGGCATGAGATGGCTGACAAACCTCTTTAATAAGATCTAATTAACTAAAAAGATACCAAATGAGTGGAGGAAGAGTACCCTAGTACTCCTCTATAAGAACAAGGGTGATATTCAGAGTTATTCAAACTATCATAGAATACAACTCATGTGTCACACCATGAATATTTGGAAAAAGGTAATAGAATACAGGTTAAGACAGAATGTTAAAATATCAGAGAATCAGTTAGGGTTCATGCCTGGGTGATCGACGACAGAGGCTATCATTTTCTTCGTAACTTATAGAGTAATTTCGAGAGAGGAGAAGAAATTTGTATATGATTTTTATTGATTTAAAAAAAGCTTATGATAAGGTGCTAGAGAGATATTATGTTGGATATTGATGAAAAAGGGAGTTCTCATCAAATATATTGACATAATCAAAGACATGTACGATGGAGTAGTGATAAATATCTGAACTTGTGGAGGTATAACAAGTGATTTTTCTATCACAATTGGATTGCATCAAGGATCTACATTAAGTCCATTTTTTTGTTATAGTGATGGATGAGCTTACTAGAGCTATTTAGGATGAGATCCCATGATGTATGCTATGTGCTGATGAATTGTCCTACTCAATAAGACGAGAGTTAAGGCAAATGCCAAATTTAAGTTATGGAGGCAAACTCTAGAATCTCGAGGTTTTAAATTAAGTTGGGTCAAAACAAAGTATATGTAGTGCAAATTCAGTAAATAGAGAATCTGATATTATAGTATTGTGATACTAAACGGACAAGGAATACCGATGAGCAGTCATTTTAAGTACTTGGGTTCTATTATCCAAAAAGATGGGGAGATCAATAATGATGTCAACTATAGGATCCAAGCCGGCTGGTTAAAATGGCGAAGCGTAACTGGAGTTTTATGTGACCGTAACATTCCATTATAGCTGAAGGTAAGTTTTATCGGACTGCTATTAGGCTAACTTTGTTATATGGTACAAAATGTTGGGTTATAAAGAGATATCATGCCCAGAAGATGAGTGTAGCAGAGATGTGCATGCTTCGTTGGATGTGTGGTAATACGAGGAGAGATAAGGTGAGAAATGAGCATATTCGTACTAAGATAAATATTTCTCCGATAGAAGAAAAGATGAGAGAAACTGCCTACAATGGTTTAGTCATGTGCGACGTAGACCTACAGCTGCATAGACCTACAGCTGCGCCAGTCCGGCGAGTAGAGCGTATCAAATTAAGACAAGTTAAAAGAGCGCAGGGGAGACTAAAGAAAATATGGATGGAGGTAATATGACAAGATATAGAGGCTAAAGGTCTTAATGAAGGCATATTGTTCGATAGGAATGAGTGGAGAAAGCTGATCCATGTGCCCGATCTGGCGTAATTCTCTTTTGGTTCATGTAGCCTACCCTAAATTCTTAGGAAAATGGCTTATTTGTTGTTGTTATTATTTATAAAATAGTTTCTTAACAATATAGTCGTTATAGGCAAAGTTTGCAGAAACCAGACAGGTTGGTCAACCGTTCAATCGATCGCCAACGATCATATTTTTGACCGTTGGGATCGTCGGTCGACCGGCCGGTCGACTGATCCCAACCGAGAGCAAAGTGCTTTCAGTCAGTCGACTGCCTGGTCGACCGATGTGCACATCAAATTTCTATGCACGTCGGTCAACTGGCTCAGGGCAAAAATACCAATATCTAAAGAATATGAAATATGTTTCAAAGAAATGGATATATTTTTCAATCCAAATGATGTGCAATATTTTTCATGGGATTTATGTAAAGTCTAAAACTATGATACTAAGTATCAAACACAAAATTCAAGACAGGATATATGTTTTAATAAAAGATAGAATTTCTTTAATAAACATGAAATAATTTTCATAACGAAAATGATTTTGTAAACTTTTGAAATCAATTCATCTATTTGTAAAACACAAATCTAAATGACGTTTTGTGCGTGATTGTGTTGGTGAATCTCAACAGCTAACGACTATACCACTTCTTGGTTTTGACAATGTAAATTCTTTACAAAAAGAAATAAAGAAAAATCCTTTTCTTTGCCTAAAGGTAGTCCCTTTGAGCTTATCTTTTTGGATTGATTTCCAATTTCAATATGGATAGCTATGACTCTGGGATAATTATCTTGAGTGCTTTATAAACTTATGGGTCTTTTAGTTGAAGCTAAATCTTATCATGAAATCAGACTTTTTTCTGAAACTTATATAGATGCAAATATTAGATTAAATAGCTTCATGGGATTATCATCATCAAAACTAGGGTAAAGGACTTTTGGGCCAGCAATCTCCTTCTTTTTGATGATGACAAAACCCATGGAGTTATTTTAAAGAAAATTTGTAAGAGGCTTCAAATGAAGCTCCCCCTAAACATGTACATACATAATGAATGTGACATGTGACAGAAATAAGATATGCAATATGTGACACAATCAGCAATTATGAGTATAGGAGTGTGAAATTCAATATACAAGCTCTATTTAATACATTCATGCATAACAAAATATGATAATAAAGACATATGCATAAATATTTTTCCTCCATCCATCTATAACCACCAACCTCCGACATAGGTATTCAATACCCAATGTAACAAAAGATACCAAATACAAAGATACAAATTGTAAACAAAACAAAATAGATATCCAATAACAATAAGTACCAAAACAAGATAGATTATATCCACAAACAAAATAGATAATAATATCCAATTGTACAATAAAAACTAGATGTCGGCCCAAAGGCCGATCACTCTAGTTTTAATGATAATTAACTCATGTAGTTATAGTACTAATGATCTTATATTTATTAAATTTCAGATATTCAATCAGGATTTTATTCGGTATTTAGTTTTAATAAAAGATTCAAAAATAAGTTTTGATGCTAGCATGTGCTGATTCAAGAGCTCGCGCTTCAAAATCACATCAAGTACTCAAAGAGGAGTCAAGCTCATGGATCAAGTTTGGATCAAGTCAAGATAGAGAAGAAGATTTTCAAGAGAAGATTTTCAAGAAGACTTGAGTCCTACTTTGTAAGTTTAAGATTTTTGTTTAAGGATAAAATGTAAAGGGTAGATTAGTTGTGGATTGCTCAAGCTCTCTCACACACACACAAAATTTATATACTGTATTTTATGTTTTCGGTTTATCATGTATACGTTTTTAAGTTTCAATTTCTCAATTATACATCTTTCGGTTTTATGAATAGTTTTCATCAAAATAAGTTTATATGTGTATTGGATTTCATCTATATACATTGTTCCTTCATATTGTTTAGATAACTTATTTTGATGAGTTAATATCATGAGTTTAAGTTTTGTTTTTATCAAAACTTATTTTGGAGCTTCTTGTCAAAACAAGTATATTCATTTACTATGTGTATTGGATCATTTTCATACACTCTATACTTCAAATGTGTTTCAATATCTTATTTTTGTATTATACAAGTTTTGAAAAAAAATCAGTTTTTCATTTCAAAGTTTGAGTTTTGGAAAAATAACTGTTTTGCTTTAATTTTTATGTCGCAAAAATATTTCACATGTTTATAATATGTGTTGATTTTTGATCACACATGTTTGTGCTACATTGTATTTACATGAACTTATTTTTGTGAAATTTATGGAGATTTTATAGGATTTAAAATGAATTTAAAAAAATGTTAAAAATGTGTTTTGGGGCTGCTTGCAATCAACCGATGTGCACATATGCACGAGCCCAAAGTGCGGTCAACTGACTGGCTCAAGCCCATTCTCAGGCTTGACTCGATCAACCGCGTGGTCGACCGACAGATTCTGGTTTTGGGTGCGATCGACCGGACGGTCATCCGACAACCCCAACGGTTAAAAATTTGACAGTTGGCTAGTCGACCGCCAGTCGACCGCAGGCCAATCTAGCCAGAAAACTGAGCCCAGCGGCTAGTTTTCTGATGCCTATATAAATGGGTCTTTTGGTCAGTTTTTGAGTAAGATTTTGGAGAAGTTTTTGAACCAGTTTTTCCTACCTTCAATAGGGTTTTTCAACAAGTTTTTGGAGCTTCACTTCCATATCAAATAGAGAGTTTATCGAGAGTGTTTCTCTTGACTTTTTCAAAAAGTATTTTCTTGAGTTTTTCATCATAAAATCTATCTAGTTTTTCTCACACAAGATTGAGCTGTCCATTGCTATATTCATCCTATATGGATCCTTATTTGTGAGAGTTTGTTTGTGATCAAGAGAAGTGATCTCAAGTGTTCCACCCTTTACATTGGAGAGTTGTAGAGGTTGCGACCTCAACGAGCTTGCGGGTTCGCGTGTGTTGTTCTTGCAGGAACAAGTGAGGGACTTGCGGGTCCAAGAGTTCTTAAGGGAGCTCGTTATAGGTGTTATGGCACCGAGTGATCTTGCGAGATCATTTATAATGAAAATCCTTCATAGTGGTGAAGGCGGGGAACGTAGAGCAAGTGGCTTGGATCTTGAAACAAATTCTCTCGTGTTTGTGATTGCCCATCTCTCTCTCTTTACTCATTTGTGTTTATATATCTTGCATGTTCATATTCTTCACATCATTATATGCTTGATATTGCTTGTACTTAATTAATATACATGCTTGGGATTGTTTAATATCTTGCATGCTCTTATATCTTGTCTATTCTTTACATGCTGGATATTGTGTATGTGTTCACATTAGTATTTAACCAAGAGAGTTTTAGTTGCACCTCAACTCTTAATCTAGAGAAATTTTGAGGAGAAGTTTAGAGCCCTTCACCGAGAATTCGGTTTCACTCTTTGGTTATCGTTGTGTGATAGTTTTAGTTTGCATAATAGTTTTTAATTTCGCATTGTTTTGCATTTGATTAACACATCACCTATTCACCCCCCTCTAAGTGATCTACAAGTAGTATAAGAGCTTGGTGCTCTTGATTTGGGTCTTATAAATCAAAACAATTTTTGCATAAATCTAGAGTTAAAGATCCTTTGTTTGCTAATCACAATATTTGTACACACATACATGAATTTTACTGCACATCTTATGTTTTATATTCTTAACTTCCAAACTTGAAAAGTTAAAATGTCTATGTATCTTAAGACCCTTGGTATTCATGTTTATCTTGCAACCATTGAAGATTCATATTTTATTAATAGCAAATATCTTGAGACTAATGCAATAGCCCTTCATGCTTTAAAGTCAACCCTAAATGATAATTATTTATTTAGAGTTTCTAACTTTGATTAAACTTTTGTAATATGAAACACTCTTATCTCCATTGATGAACAAACACAATATTACAAGGAGAGCGACTCGGATGAAGGAAGTGCTACTTCCAACATATGCTACATGGTCCAAGGGAATGACCCCCTTGAGGTAAAATCCGACTCCGAGCTTGGTGATAATGTGATATGTCTTATAACGAACTTGCATTGTTATAAACTTCTTAAAAAATATAATTTGTTGAAGAAAGAAAATGATTTCGTTTTGAAAGAAAATGAAACTTCGTTGAATGAAAATGATGTTTTAAAAAAAGGAGAATGTTTCCTTATCTTCAAAATTGAATATTATTTTTAAAGAAAATAATTCATTGAAAAAAAATATGATTCCCTTTCAAAAGAAAAGGATTTTATTTTTAAAGAAAAGGAGATTGTTTTAAATGATAATGAGTTTTTGAAAAAAATTGTTTTGAAGGAAAAAAAAGATTTCTATTTCCAAAAAGAAAAATGATTTAGATTCTCTTACTTACCATGTTTCTCATGCTCATGTTTCTTCTTCCAATATTAATAACGATATTTGTATTTGAAGAAAAATGTTGATTGTTTGAGCTCCACTTTGTGCCAATGTGCTGTTAATCATTCTAGATTGGAATTCATATTTAACAAGAAATAAATTCTACATATTCATGCACATATCTCACGGCATACACCTCATGCACACCATGCTCATACTCATCACACCCATTTGTATGCTAGAGTATACACATGTACACATTGTGGCCGCAAAGGCCATCTTACAAAATTTTGATTTGATAGATTAAATTCTTTAAATTTTACACATAATATGTTTAGGTTCCAAATGTTACTAACTGCCGTGGACTCAAAAAGATATGGATACCAACATCTGCACCACTTATTTTTGATATAGATGTGGGCTCTCACAAGACATGAGAGAATTGGTGACTTGGTGGTTGATAGATTTGGAGCTTGAAAGACAAAACTCATTTGATGCATCACTATAAAGAAAGTCTAGTGGGAGGACCACCTCGTTTTGGAGTAATGGATTGTCTACATCGGTATTGGTAACTGTAATTCCCCTATTTAATAATACCATATAATTATTTTTAAATATTTACCTAAATTTTATCTATTATCTTATTAATATTAATTAACTTGATTTAGTATCATTATTAGTATTATTATTATTTATGACTTATAGACTCTTATTGCTTATATTTAGTTATTTTAAATTATTATTAATGGGTAGTATTATTATTTTCATCCAAGCCCAATAAGCTCAGCCCATTCTTCTTTTCCATTTATTTTCTTTTTCTTTTTATGCTAAGCCCACATTAGCCAAGCCCACTTCCCTATATTCATCTTTTTCTATTTTTCTTTAAGCCCAAAAACTAAGCCCACAAGCCATGATCTATTTTTCTTATCCTTCATATTATTTTTTTCTCTTAACTAAAGCCAATAATCTCTAACCCATTACCATTGAGATCCTTACCCATTAACCCAAAACCCAATCCTAATCCTAATCAAAATCCTATCTTATCAAATCCTTTCATAAGTATTCATTAATCCTAATCTAAATCCTAACTACTAAATTAAGCAATCCAACCCTAACTAGAATTCATGTTTCTAAATTATTTAATAACCTATATAAAGACCCAACCTCCTTCTTTCTCTTCTACCTCAAGAGAAAACTCTAATGTAAAATCTCCCCACTTCCATCTTTCCCTTCTCCTCAAGATTCTATCTTTCCCTTCTAATCAAGAGGATGGTGCTTCGATGTACAGGGATTGAGGAGCAAATAAGAAGGAACAACTCAAGTAAGTAGATCTAACTTGTGAAATTAATTTTAGTTTTTCTTAAAATAAATTAAATTAAATTAGAACCAAATAAATAAATTATTATTTCAACAATCTGTTATTCAACTTATCTATATCCATATGGCAAAACTCACCATAATATATTTAATAGTTCTAAGAAATTTACCTAATATAATTTTTATATAATCATTATTTTAATACGCTACAAAGCCCTGATTTGAACAATTTAAATCCTAGTAAGAAAATTAATTTTTCTTAATTAATATAATACCAATAATTTATTCAATACCATGTCAATACTAGGGCTATCTACGAATTTTTGTATACATCAAAAATCCAATCTGAAATCCAACTAAAATATAAGTGAAGATCTACGAATTTATAATTTTAATCTATATATATTTCAAATTATTTTTAACAAAGAAACTCAAAAAAACAAAAAAAACACAAAAAAATCTGGTGCGGCCACTGCACAGACCCAGGCGGGTCTGTGCAGTGCCAGGCCAGACCACCGGGCCTGGCTAGCTGGCCCGGCCAGGCCCGCCCGGGGCTGGCCCTGGGCTAATCAACCCGGGCTTATCCTGGCCCGGGCTTGGTTGCATGGGCTGGCCCGCCTGGGTGCGGGCTGGGCCGCACAGGGACAGCCCCTGTGCAGCAACTCCCAGAAAAAAAAGAAAAAAAGAAGAAGAAGAAAAAAGAAAGAAAGAAGAATTCCGGACCAGGCCTGGGCCTGGCCTGGTCCGGCCTGGTCCAGGCTGGACCTGGACTGGGCCTGGGCCTGAGAGCTCGGGCTGCTGTGTAAAAAAAAACAAAAAGAAAAGAAAGAAAGAAAGAAAGAAGGAAGAAAGAAAGAATAATTTGTATTAAAACAATTGGTTAAAAATATCAAAAAAAGAGAAAAATATAAATAATAGTCTACAATATTTCTACAATCTATGATAAAAATTTTAGATAGATAGCAACATGAAATTTAAATCAAATTACCCACTTTAAAACCATTTCTCCTTAATGGTAAATCTAGACCCGTTAAGCATTTTAATGATTTAAAGCCTACTAAAAATTCAACAAAAAAATAGAAATTGGTTTAAATTAAACCTACTAAATTCATTAACCTAGAGGATCATACTCCCAACCTTAAGTTAATTAATCAAGATTAAATAAATAAAAGATCCTAACAATTTTTGTTAAAATACTTTATGTAGATTTACTGGGATTTTAGGATTTTGCAATGCTTTGGATTGTGATCGAGTTCAGGTGAGTGTTCTCTTTCTTCTTCAAGTAAATAAGAATTTTGTGAGTGTCTCCTTTCTTTATTTAATTTTATTAGTGAGTGTTTCTTTTCTTTGTGTAATTTTATTTTGTGAGTGTTTCTTTTCTTTGTGTAATTTTATTTTGTGAGCGTTCATTCTTGTACATTTCCTTATTTACCGTTGCCGGTATGCATTTACATATTACACTTATCATTTCATGTGGCTTTCTGTTATATGTTATCAGTTTGGCTACTGTACTACTTCATGAGACACCCATGATTGCTCATTTTAATTACGTAGTTGATATGAGCTTGTATTAGCGTTATTTCATGTGTTGGTAGTTGTCGTTGTTGACTTAGGCCTAGTTTTGATACACTTTAGACTGTGACTTGATTCGGCTCGGATCTTGAGGTTGATATAGGTTGTGTTGAGATTAATAGTAGATTTTATGTGTATTAGTTATCAGATTTGACATTCATGATTATCACTTTTATGGGGACCTTGGCATGACTATAATACTGCTACCAGACATCTAGTACTCTTGTACCCTGAACTCCTGTATCCCCTATACTCATGTACCATGCACTGTTATCCTGTTAATAGCACAGTCATACCGGCGTCCGACGGATCATGTCGCCTGGTGTTGGGATGACGAGGATGTATCTCACAATCGTGCTAGCGTCCGGCGGATCCTGAATGGAACTAAGTGCCACACTGAGCAAAGTGTCACATCATACACATGTTGGGGGCCATCTCTTGAATCCGTGGGGGCCACCTTTAGAATCCATTCCCCTCAGAGCAAAGTGCCACATGGAGCAAAGTGCCACCCCATGCACGTGGTAGGGGGCACCTCTTGAATCTGTGGGGGCCACCTCTTGAATCTGTAGGGCTACCTCCTACCTGTACCGCCTGGTGTAAGCATGATAAGCATTCTTAGTGCATATTAACATCCACACGTACCTGTTGATGATAACGCCATGAGCATATGTTATTTGGTCTCTCCCCTATTCGAATAATGGTACCCGCATATCGGAGTTCAGAAAAGTTCTACTGGAAGTACGGGCTCCAGTGTGAACTGTCGGTATTGTGGGACGCCGGTAGGAAGGGGACAAGAATAACATAAGAACATAACAACCAAACAATAATAATATTAAGAACGTGTGATATTTGGTCTCTCCTTTGTTCGGGTCTTGGTACTCACATATCAGGCCCGAGTAAGCTCTGCCAGAGTAAGAACTCTAGTATGGACTATCAGTGATGTGAGGCGCTGGTAGGGAGGCGATTGAAATATCAAACGGTACTGATTATTATTGAGTAACTTAAAATGCAACCCCCGCATATTCTCCAGTTATAGTGCTATGCACTGAATTGATACCCTGCCTTATGACATATGTTGTACACATGACCAGATTATTTACCAAACTAGTGACATATGCTAGGTTATACCTTATGACATCAGTTGTTCGTTTATAGTTATTTTACTTATCTTTTATCTGCACGCTTATTCATGTTATTATTATTCAGTTGTTTGTTTATCATGTTATTTAGTTATCCTATGTTTGCGGTTATCTTATTATTTTGTGCACATTGTTTATATGCACGAGCAGTCCTCTTTACACACACTCATTAGGTCTCTTCTGACGACCCTAGATTCGCACGTCCCAGGGTATTAGACATCTTCTTACATTGTTTAGGTGTTCGTGTGATCGTACGCGTTACGAGGAGCGGGAGTCTCTCTTTTCTTGATTATAGGTATTCTTGCTCTTTTATTCATGTTATTTCTTGATTCTATCTTTATCGCATCCAGTTATCTTTATCGCATCCAGTTCACATTTTCTTTCCTTTATTCATCTGTTATCATTGTGTTAGATATTTATATGTCATATTGCAGTGATATTGATTTATCGTAGTAGATTTTGTAACTTTTTCAAGTTACTTTAGGCTTAGCGTGTATGCGTGGGATATTTCCTCGCGTATATACGTCGCTGACCTTCATCACGACTCCGTTTCCACGTATTTTGGGAAGCGGGGCGTGACAGTAGCCATTTCATACTCCACTTTCAAAAATATTTTAGATGCTTATATGCTAGTATAGTAATCTAAACTCAATCATATCTTATTTTGTGCTTAATGTTGAGTTGATTGGTTGTACACTATGCATGTATTTTTGAAAATTTCTTCATGTTTTCAAATGGATTTACATTCCTATTTCTTTTGGTAAATTCATGTTTTTATATGCTTTAGTTAAAGCATATTTTGATGTTTATATCATATGTTAATATGCAAATCTTGTTAAAATTTATGTTATACATGTGCAATTCTTGAGTTACACTTGTTCTTCATGCTGTACATATTTTATATCATTTGTGTACTTATTTTATATTTGATTGTACATTGTGTATCCTAGTTTCGATGATTCTTGCATGATTATATGATATTTCATGTTTATGTAAAAGTATTTCATTGAGTTTTTGATTTTGAGCTTTATAGTTTTATTTTCATGAATATGTTATTCACAGAATTATTGTGCACTCTTCTACATGTTTACTCATGATTTTATTTTCATGATCTCTTTTATGTGCTTTATAGATTTTGAGTGTCAATTTTTGTGTAATTAGAATGTTTCATGAGATATGTGGTTTTGTTTCATATTTGAAGGATATTTAACTAGTTTTCAAAAGTAACTTTAAACTAGTTCTTCATTCTTCGATTGGTAGTGTTTTCAATCTATAATTATTTTTAAAATCTTATTTTTGAAAATTTTTGCTCTATAAGGGAAGTTGGTTGGGCGACCATATTTTGTGTGCCTTAATGAATATTTTTTTAAACTTGTGCATGATAGGGTGGATGTTATGAGTTATACACATGATTCTCATCTTATTTTATTTTTGTAACCTCTTATTCAAATTTTTCTATATATATGTGTGCTAAATTTCAAGTAGTACTTTCATACATACATATATATGATTGGTTGTTCTTGTTTTACATTGACCATACATATTTTATAGCACAAATTGATTTCATGCTAAGCTTGGTTTTACTTCAAAACATTTACTTTTTGTTTCCAACAAGCTTATGCATTAATTTTATGATTATTTCAAAAAAAGGAGAGAAAAATTTCTTTGACCCAAAATGATTCATGTTTATATTTATTTATAAAATAATATTTATGTTTATCCACAAGTGGTATCTAATTTTTTTTTTTTTTATGTGGTATCAAAAATTTATTTTGTTAATTACAAGTGATATCAAAATTTGTTTTAATTGGTTTTTAAAATTTATTTTGACATACAAGGGGAGCTTAACATCTCCTCTATATATAAATTCATGATGAGTGTAGCATATAAAGAAGAGCTTGACCTCTTTTTCTTTATGTGGTACACGTGTGTAGGGGGAGCTTAACATCTCCATCTATATATTATATACTATGCGTATGTGGGTTAGAATTTAGTCATCTCTTCTCCACATAATGTTTGTATGCAAGGGGAATTAACTTGGCGTCTCTCCTCTTCATCGAGTTATATCGCATATACATTTATCTTATTTTCTTTACCCCTTTGTTCATGAGCTGACAAAAAGGGGAAAGAAATTTAGAGTGAGTTTATATATGCATATTATCTTTATGTTTATGTATATATGTTTGTTTAATTATGAGATTCATTGAATATCTTCATGTTTTTATGCTATGCATGAGTTAAAGAGGAGCTTCTATGAAGCTTATCTTTAATCCATGCATATAACTCTATGAGTTTTGTTGTCATAAAAAAGAAGGAGATTGTTGGCCCAAAGGCCCATCACTGTAGTTTTGATGATGATTAACTCATGTAGTTATAGTACTAATGTCTTGTGTTTATTAAGTTGCAGATATTCAATCAAGATCTTAGTCAGTGTTTAGTTTTAATAAAAGATTCAAAGTCAAGTTTTGAAGCTAGCACGTGTTGATTAAAGAGCTCGCACTTTAAGATCGCATCAAGTACTCAAAGAGGAGTCTACCTCATGGATCAAGTTTGGATCAAGTCAAGATGCGAAAAAAGATTTTTAAGAGACAATTTCAAGAAGTCTTGAGTCCTTATTTGTAATTTTAAGATTTTTTTTAAAATAAATGTAAAGAATAGATTAGTTGTGGATTGCTCAAGCTCATATATATATACACACACACAAAATTTATATATTGTCTTTTATGTTAAATATTTTTTCTTTTCAGTTTATCATGTATACGTTTTTAAGTTTCAATTTATCAAGAATACATCTTTCAGTTTCATGAATAGATTTCATCAAACAAAACAATGCGGAATTAAAAATTATAGTGCAAACTAAAACTATCACGCAACATATAACAAAAGAGTGAAGCGGAATTCCCAGTGAAGGGCTCTGAACTTCTCCTCAAGATTTCTCTAGATTAAGAGTTGAGGTGTAACTATAACTCTCTTGGTTAAATACTAGTGTGAGCACATACACAATATCAAGCATGTAAAGAATATGCATGGTATAAGAGCATTCAAGATATTAAACAATCCCAAGCATGCATATCAATTAATCACAAGCAATATCAAGCATATCATGATGTGAAGAATATGAGCATTCAAGACATATAAATACAAGTGAGTAAAGAGAGAGATGAGCAATCGAAAATACGGGAGAATTTGTTTCAAAGTTAGAGCCACTTGCTCTACGTCCCCGCCTTCACCACTATGAAGGATTTCTGTCATAAACGATCTCGCAAGATCACTCGGTACCGCAACACCTACAACGAACTCTCTCAAAAACTCTTGAACCTACAAGACCCTCACTTGTTCCCGCAAGAATAACACACGGGAGCCGCAAGCTCACCAAGGCTGCAACCTCTACAACTCTCCAATATAAGGGGTGGAACACTTGTAATCACTTCTCTTGATCACAAACAAACTCTCACAAACAAGGATCCCTATAGGATGGATATAGCAAAGGATAGCTCAATCTTGTGTGAGAAAAACTAGATAGATTTTGTAGTGAAAAACTCAAGAAAATGCTTTTTGAAAAAGTCAAGAGAAACATTCTTCATAAACTCTCTATTTGATAGAAGTGAAGCTCCAAAAACTTTTGGAAAAACTCCGTTGAAGATAGGAAAAACTGGCTCAAAAATTTCTCCAAAATCTTACTCAAAAAACTGGCCAAAAGACCCATTTCTATGGCATCAAAAAATTAGCCATTGGGCTCAATTTCTAGCCAAATTGGCCGGCCGGTTGACCGGCCAAAGGTCAAATTTCTGGCCATTGGGGTTGCCGGTCGACTGCACCCAAAACCAGACTCGGTCGGTCGACCGCTCGGTCGACCGAGCCAAGTCCGAGAGTGGGCTTGAGCCAGTCGGTCGACCGTTCGATTGACCACTTTGATCTTGTGCATGTGTGCACGTCAGTCGACCGGTCGGTCAACCGCAAGCAGCCTTAGAACACATTTTTAACATCTTTTTAAAACTTCATTTTAAATCCCAAAAAATCTCCATAAATTTCACAAAAATAAGTTTATATAAATACAATGTAGCACAAGTATGTGTGATAAATAATCAACACATATTACAAACATGTGTACTATTTTTGTGACATAGAAATTAAAGCATAAACCAAAACCGGTATTTTCCAAAACTCAAACTTTGAAATGAAAAACCGATATTTTTAAAACTTGTATAAATACAAAAACAAGATATTGAAACAGAAGCATAGAGTGTATGAAAATGCAATACACATAGTAAATGAAATATACTTGTTTTTTACAATAAGCTCCAAAATAAGTTTTGATAAAAATAAAACTTAAACTCATGATATAAACTCATCAAAATAAGTTATCTAAATATTATGAAGCAACAATATATATGGATGAAATTCAATACACATATAAACCATATAAAGTTGTATTTGATTAGCACATCAATTATTCACCCCTAGGTGATTTACAATAACTACTTCTCTCCTTTTTTTCCATACATCAAAAAATAGGGAGGAGTAAAGCAGACACCAAAAATCAAGCGTCATCTCCTTCATCAACATCTTCTCCAGCATCCACGACTGGTTGATAAGCCAAAGAAGCATCTTGAGGGGCCATCCATGGATCAAATGGTGGACCAGTCGGAGGGAGAGGATGTCTGTAAGCATTTGGCATTGGAACATGCCAATCGTGTCTGGAGAAGTGATAATCCTCACACCACTGAAGGTACCTAATGGAGGAACACACCTATGCCATGTCATTTTGTTATTCTCTCTGTATGGCTTCCTAGCTTGCAAGTATCCTCTCAGTGGAAGAAGTGATTTGAAGTGAGTGGTCATTCAACTGGATCATCATACCTGCATATGGATCAGCAGCCGAGAAAGAGGAACTAGGGACAAACTGTTGGACTGGGATAAGGAAGGATGGGAAAGAACCTAAACATAAGCACCAACGTGCATCCTCTTCAAGAGGGTGCTGTTGATATCAATGGAAGGGTTTACGACTCTCTTATCAGACAAATTGATTTTGAAGTGTTTATAGAGTTGGGAGAGGATCATCCCATAAGGAAGATTCCTAGTGGGAATCATCAAGTGATCAGATAACATGTGGTCAATGATAAGACGAGGAATGTTGATTCTAATGCCTTTGAGAAGGCAATAAATGAACAATGGAGCACAACCTCGAGCATGACTATATTTTCTTGATTTAGGCAGTACATTATGAAAAACTATCTTAGCTAGGACCTGAGTGCGAAGCGTGTAGCGCTTTACTTCCTCATTCTTTACTAAGGCAAGATTATTGTCATCATGTAAAAGACGAGATGCGGTGAGAGCACTCTCACCGTCAGGATACTAAAAATCATGAAGATCAGAAAGAAGATTTCTACACCATCGCAAGATAGTCTAAAATTTTCATTCAAGGAAAATATTGATGTCTACATCCTTGACGCGAGACTTGATGTGGTTGTTGACAAAGGATAGATTTGAATAGAAATACTGGACCAATTCAGGATAAACTTGTTCCTTAATGGTGACAAAGTGTTCTACGGAATAAGTTTTGAGAATGGTGGTTAGATCTAGGTGATCCAAAATCGGATAAAATTGTTTATTACATATAATCAAGTGTTTATACATAGCATTTTTAGAAACAAAAACATTTTTAGGTTCGGAAGAGGACTCTGGTTGTTTGGATTTTTCGGTTCTGGGTTAGAAGATAGGATGGACTAGCTAAAATAAGTAAAGATTGCAGAGTTTAATAGCAAGAATTAGTACTAATACACAAAGAAATATTGATGAAATAAATATACAAAGAGAGGTTAAAGATATACCGAGAATTTTCTGAAAACTTCTTCTCAAAAAGGGTCTAAAGAGGTGCTAGAGTAGAGATCTAAAGATATTTTGAAGAATTTTTGAGGGATTTGGGTGTATGGGAGAGAGGAAAATATTGGGTGTGGAGAGAGGACTCGGCAGAGGTAGAGGGTGAAAAGAAAAATAAAGACCTAGAGTTTCCTCAATTCAGCAGCTTTATATGCAGATTCGACCAACGGTCGTTGCCCGATTAACCGGCGGTCGACTGCCCGATCGACCGAAAAGACCAAAGAGCACTCTCTCACAGTAACGGTCGACCGCCCAGTCGACCGGTACAAAGGATAAGCCTTATGACAGGCTTTCTCGATCGACCGCCCAGTCGACTAAAGTAATCAAGAGAACCAAGTTGACTCAGCCCGGTTGACCGCCCGTTGCTCCTCAAACAACAACAGATTAAAACAACAAGATTTTTATGAACTCTTTTTGAAAGTAAGTTTTTATCAATTGTAAATTTTCATCATCTTTAGAATATACTAATAGTAGATATAAGCATCTAGTACTTATCAAAACATCAAGGAATTTAAATTATAAATATTTTGAAGAATAAGTTTTGGTAAAAAAAATATTAAAGAGAATATATAAAAACTCAAATATAAATTTAATTCATAAATTAGGCCAATTAAAAATAAGAAATGAAGCCGGATTCTCTTGACAGGCTCTGAACTTGTCCCCATGCTTTCTCTAAATTATGAGTTGAGGTGCACTTTGCTTTTCTTATTTGAATCGCCTAATAGTGAATTAAATTCAAAATAGATATAAAAAATATTTATAAAACTAGAAAGCATTATGTTCAGCAAAATAAAATGTCCAAATATACTATAAGTCAATCAAACAATAGTTCATGCAAATCATGTATACAATATAGGGCATGTAGATTAACTTAAGCATGTAGGTATTAAAACATACTCATGAACATGTGTACAAAAGAACAGAGACTAAAACATGTACATGCAATGTATTGATATTGCACTAAGCAAGTTATCAATGTTAAGCTTTGAACAATCCAGAGCATACATGAGAAATATTAAAACTATTAAAATTTTTGGAGAAGATACCGACATGAGCTAGAGTTTCTCCAAATGGGTGGTTTTCTCCTACCTTGTCCTTGATAGTGATGCATTTACATTGTAGATTACTTGAGCTCCATTACATTCACCACTAAGGTACCGATTCCTCCTATGTTTTGGAGGATGACACACCTACAACAAAAGATTTTGGTGTGTTTTTTGATACCCACATCATTTTTGGGTCCAAAAAGGTTAGCCTTTTCTCAAACCTAAATATTTTTTGCCTTTAAATTTAGTTTAGGATAACAAAATTTGGCTAAATGACCTTCGCGGTCAAAATGTGTACAAGTGTACACTTTGCCATACATAAATGCATGATTGTGATGTGCATTGTGATCATGCTTAGTGTGTGTAAATGAAATATGTTTCCCTTGGGTTTTACCTTTTGGAAACAAGTATCCAAGTTTTTAATATTGAAAGCATACATTTTTAATGTAGAATGTAAAGTATTCATTCTACCTTTCAATGATTGAAATTCCTTTTTATCCAAAATTATGCTAGTGCCTTTTCCTTTACAAATGCGTTTGTGTTTTTCAAAATCCTCTTTACTCTTTTGAAAGTACAAAGAGATATCTTCTTTTTCTTTTAAAACAAGTTCAAGTTTATTTTCAACATATCATTTTCTTTTCTTAATTTTTTTGTTTTGAAGATTTTAAAACTCATACCTACTTTGAAGTTCTTCAAAAAAAATGAGCTAGTTCATCCATAGTTAGCTCATCATCATCTAAGGAGGATTGAAGAGTTACTTTGGACTTTCCTCTCTGTTTGTCATGAAGCAAATATTTGTGGTATCAATTTCCTCATCGTCGGATTCCGCCTCCGATTCATCCCAAGTGGCCTTCAACACCTTCTTGTGCAATTTCTTTGACGTGGTAGCTTGTAGGGATAGGCAATCTGCTATTAGATGTCCTATCTTCTTACAATGATAGTAAGGACATCTCTTCTTTTTTCTTCTCAAACTTGCCTTGAGCTCCTCCTCTTCGATAATTTTTTTGCCTCCCCTTCTTGTAAAACATTTTACCCACTTTACGAATAACCATGGCGAAGTCTTCTTCACATTCTTCTGATGAGTCATCTTGGTCTTCAATGAAATGAGTTGCTTTGAAGGCTATTGATTTTTTCTTGGTGGGTTCTCTTTCTTCTCGCACCTTCATCTCCAATTAATGGTTTGAGATTCCCTATTAATCTGGAGAAGTCCATCTCCTTATGATCATTTAGCTCCTTGAGAGTAGTTACCTTGACCTCCCAAGATTTGGAAGAGTTCTTATCACCTTCCTTACTTTTTAATCATTGTCAATAGAGTCACCTAAGGAAGACAAACCGTTAGTTATTTTAGTAAAGCGAGTGAGCATTTCATCTATAGATTCATTATCAAGCATGACAAAAGTTCTCATATTGAGAACAGAGCAGCTAATCTTAGAGCATTTAACGTGAGAAGTGCCCTCATGAGTGATAATTAAGTCAATCCAAACTTGGTGAGCAACAATGTAAGGCCCTAAAAGCGAAAAGGCCCTAAAAAGTCAAGAAAGAAAGGAGCAAGTGAAGGTGCATAGAGAGAAGGTATACTCTTGTAATTTCGGCATAGATTTAAGGGGAAGGTGAATACTCTTGTGTCATCAAGAGGAAGATTAGATCTCTTTGTATTTAGTTTATTAATAAAGCTCTCTTAAGTTCTCTCCCCATGGACATAGGCCAAGTTTAGGTCGCATCACGTTAAATTGTGTATTCTTCTTCTTGTATCTTTTAATATTCATCTTGTGCTTGAGGTAATCGATCTCAGGCGTGTTTGAGGTCATCGGTGGGGATCTCTGTATCTCCCAGCTATTGGTATCCTAGTAAGTATGGTATCCCGAGTTATGCACACAATAATTAATATCGGAGTATATCAATTTAGTTACAACAAATGGTATCAAAGCTGATGGTGTTCGTTCAAGACTCGAGTGCTCTAGATGAAGAAGAAGATGTCAAGTCGATGGAGTCCGACGAAAGTATCAAGATGAAGAAGACAACAAGAACGTTCAGATTTGTTCAAGGTAAAGATCAATGACTTTTAGAGTATATTGATCATGGTGGAGTTGTCAAGGCTCAATGGTGCTCAGATAATGACACGGTAGACGCAGCGACGATGATCGGATTATTGCCAATGGCGGATGACAAGATGAGCTTGACGAGCTAACGGAGGCATCGCACAAGGCATCCCATGGAGGCTCGCTATGGCAGCAAGTCAAAGGAAAAATAGCGGAGGGTGATGAAGAAGATCAACGGACGAGATTGATCGGAAGGTAAATCGTGCATCGTAGTCAGATTTTAGATGATCAACGTGTCAAACCCTATGTTTCCCAACATTCTGGATGTAATGGTGGGTGCAGATTGAGGAGATTCTAATATCTGGTGTAGGTTCTGTACAGATCAATTAAAAGAATCGACAGAGATCACAGTTAAAATTACAATGGATTAGTCGTGACACGGTGAGATTATTGCAGGCATTGATAGATCTATCAGATTTGAAGATCATTAATAGCAGGGTAATAGATCTGGCAAATATCAATACATGATAGATGGCAACCCTGATTGATGGAAGGAAAACCATGGCAGTGTATGGCGGGAAGGCCCGGTAAGACTATGGCAGCTATGTGAAGACGGTAAGTCTCAAGATTAAGTATCGATGGAAGGTAGACCATCACCAGGTGATCGGTGGAAGACCATAGCATGTCAAGCCCTTGACAATATTCGTATAAAGTTGTAAGATCATGGCAGAATTAGAGGCAAATTACCTCAAGACCGGCAGGGCCCCATGGCCGGGAAGGCATCACAAAGTGAAATTTGCTGGTGGTGGCAGTGATGCAATGCAAGCTAAGGGAAAGAAACTAGGTCAAAGAGTTCAATGAAATATTGAAGGGAGCTCACTTCGAGGTGGAGCTTCAAGAAAATTACAACGGGTCTAAGTGTTGCAGGACTACTAAAGAAAGGGTGCATTTGGTAAGGCCCAAGATGGCCAAAGGCATGGCGGTGAATCCGCCAAAGGCCCGGGGAGAGGGGGCAAGGTTAAAGGCTTCACGACATGGTTACAATCAAGAAAAAAACTTAAGGTAGAAATCCAAAGTCTCAAGTTGCTTTGCTAAATGCTTGAAAAGCAAGTCAAGGTGGAGATTGTTAGGATTTTACCTTGTTTTTCAAGAGGAGATGATAGTCCAAGAAAATCCAATTGAGTTGGAGAAGACGATGACTTGAAGCAAAAGAAGCAAATCAAGGTGAAGCAGTTTCCTTTCAAGTAATTGCGAGTTTTCTTTTCAGGAGTAGTATAAACATGATTCAATTTTTATTCAATGAAGATTTATTTTTAAAGATTAAAAGGTCTAGAATCCTTCTAGATTAAGGAGATCAACTTCTAAAAGGATTGATCAAGATTCTTCAAGCATCCAATGGCCAAGATCATCTCATAGCTAAATAGGAGTTATATTGTAAAATCCTATAAATAAAGGTTGTAACGCAGCATTGTAAGTTAGAGCAGAGAAGCAGAAGAAAGTTGTGGTGAACATTAATGTATAGCCCTAAAAAGCCAAGAAAGAGAGGAGTAAGGTAAAGGTGCATAGAGAGAAAGTATACTCTTATAATCTTGGCATAGATTCAAGGAGAAGGTGAATACTCTTTGTGCCATCAAGAGGAAGGTTAGATCTCTTTATCAAGTTTATTAATAAAACTCTCCAAGTTCTCTCCCCGTTGACGTAGCCAAATTTGGGCCAAACCAGTTAAATTGTATAATCTTCTTCTTAATCTTTTAATATTCATCTTGTGTGCTCGAAGTAATTGATCTCATGGCGTGCTTAAGGTCGTCGGTGGGGATCTCCGTATCTCCCAACTATTGGTATCATAGTAAGTATAGTATCCCGGGTATGCATGAAACAAATGGTATCAGAGCCATGCCCCGAACTTAGTCGTGTGTGTGGGTGATGTTCGATCTCCCAAGACACAGCAATAGGTGCAGTGGGCCCCTGTTAAGCGGATCTATAAAGATTGAGCTCTCGAGGAGGTAATCTTGCTCAAGGTCCTTCATGTAAGACGTGTTGTCCAACACAGTGAAGAGGAGTGCTCCAGGTGCTTCATGTAAGATGTGTTGTCATCCCAACGCAGTGAAGAAGAGTGACCTCGATTGAGCACATGATCTTCTCGGAGAGGAGTGAGAAGGATCGGCTTGCAGGAAGGCTCAAACTCTTTATTAAAGGGGGATAAACCTGTTCAATTCTCAGGGCGTAAAAAGGCGCAATAAAGTCTCTGTAGAGCTAGTTGAGCTCTCGAGATTGGCAGTGGATCCTGCTTCATGTAAGGCGTGTGCTGTAACACAATAAAGAGGATCTCGATCTCGATTGAGGCTTATGTCTTTCAAGCGTGAAGATGAGCTTACAGGGAGACACTTTACTCGAGAGGGAATTATTGGGATTTGAGTTGAATAAATA